>JASKON010000052.1:722500-770000 GCA_036010255.1 Myotis pilosus
TCTATCTATCTATCTATCTATCATCTATCTATCTATATCATCTATCTATCTATCCATCTATATCTATCATCTATCTATCATCATCTATCTATGTATCTATCTTCTCTATCTACCTATCTATCTATCTATCTATCTATCTATCTATCTATATATCATCTATCTATCTATATCTATCATCTATCTATCTATCTATCTATCATCTATCTATCTATATCATCTATCTATCTATCTATCTATCTATCTATCTATCTATCTATCTATCTATCTATCTATATCTATCATCTATCTATCTATCTATCTATCTATCTATCTATCATCTATCTATCTATATCATCTATCTATCTATCTATCTATCTATCTATCTATCTATCTATCTATCTATATCTATCATCTATCTATCTATCTATCTATCTATTATCTATCTATCTATCTATCTATCTATATCATCTATCTATCTATATCATCTATCTATCTATCTATCTATCTACCTACCTACCTACCTATCTATCTATTTATCAATATATATACAGCATTTAGCCCTCACCTTGCTTGGGATACTCAATCCACGTGGAGTACGGCTCACCGTCGACCACGGCAACCTTGACCGTGTAGTTCGTCCGCGTGCATTTGGGGAGCACGTAGAACTGGCAGAAAAGGTTGTGTTTGGCCTAAAAGAGACGTAGGAATGTCCCGTTTAGAGATACTCATCATATTTAACATTGTTTTTGTGTGTGTGTGTGTGTTTCCTACTTTTACTGAGTTCAGAGGGGAAAGGACAGGGAGGGAGACAGAAACATCTGTCCTATCTACATTATAAAAGACCAGCGACCGTAACGCGTAACGACCAAACGACCGGTCACCAGGCGGTGTGTGGGGCATCTCTCGGACCCTCCCCCCTCCCCTCCTGGGGCGCCTGCAGCGTCCACAGAGCGTGTGAGGCATTACGGGGCCGCGGACATGGCCCTGAAGCCAGGCCAGGCCTAGGGGACCCTACACGGGCACAATTCAATCATGCGTTGGACTTCTAGTACTAGTATAATAAAAGCCTAATATCCTAAGTGTCTGACCGTCTGTTCGACCGCTCGACCAGCTGCTATGACACACACTGACCACCAGGGGGCAGAAGATCCCACCAGTAGGTCAGCTTGCTGCTGGGGTCTGGGCGAGACGGGCCGGACACGCCCTGGAGCCCTCCCGCGGCCCCTCTGCAGGCCCGATCGTGCACCCATGGGGTCCCTCATCCTGGCCTGTACCCTCTCGCCATCCGGGACCCATCGGGGGACGTCGGAGAGCCGGTTTTACCCCGATCTCCGCAGGCCAGACAGAGGGACCCCACTGGTGCACAAATTCATGCACCGGGCTTCTCTAGTCAAAGATAAGAGGGAATCGGGGACCGGCTGCCTCCTGCCCGCCCCCGACTGGGGATCGAGCCCGCAACCCGGGCACATGCCCTGACCTCCTGGTTCATTGGCCGACGCTCAACTGCTGAGCCACACCGGCCGGGCCGAGCGGTACCATCTTAGACATTTTACAGACGACCCACCCTGAGCCCGGTGCCCGTAAATGCCCCGCCCCACAGCCCACAGGCCGGGGTGCACCCCGAGAGGGCCTCAGGCTCGACGTTTGGCTGGATCTCTGGTTAGAAGACTGGGTAGCGTCTCGTGAGCTACGTCCGCGGGAACGGCTTTTACCTTTAGGTCGGAACTGGAACCTTCGACGCATTTGATGCTGGACACGTTGCCGTGGAGATCCCAGGTCAGCCTCTTGGTCCCGGGCTCCATCCTTACGTTTGTAATCGGCGGGATTGGAGCTGAAGGGTGTAGGGTTAGGAGAGAGACGGGGACGTTAAAACCCGCCACCCGACCGGAAACTCCGTTCTCCCGCTGACTTAGGGCGATATCCGTGGGGAAGTGGAGTTATTTTTTTAAAAAATGTCCTGTAGAATAAAAGCCTAATAGGCTAAGTGTCCGGTCGGCCGGTCGGCCGTTCAATCAAAGTGTAAGATGCTAATGACATGCTAAGGCCGCTCAACTGCTCGCTATAAAGTGCACTGAGCACCAGGGGCAGACAGTCGACCGGTCGACCGGTCGCTATGACGTGCACTGACCACCAGGGGGCAGACAGCCGACCAGTCGACCACTCGCTATGACGTGCACTGACCACCAGGCGGCAGACACTCTGACCAGTTGCTATGACGTGCACTGACCACCAGGGGGCAGACAGCCGACCAGTCGACCACTCGCTATGACGTGCACTGACCACCAGGCGGCAGACACTCTGACCAGTCGCTATGACGTGCACTGACCACCAGGGGGCAGACAGCCGACCAGTCGCTATGACGTGCACTGACCACCAGGGGCAGACAGTCGACTGGTCGACCAGTCGCTATGACGTGCACTGACCACAAGGGGCAGACAGTGGACCGGTCGACCAGTTGCTATGACTTGCACTGACCACCAGGGGCAGACAGTCGACTGGTCGACCAGTTGCTATGACTTGCACTGACCACCAGGGGCAGACAGTCAACTGGTCGACCAGTCGCTATGACGTGCACTGACCACCAGGGGGCAGACAGCCGACCAGTTGCTATGACGTGCACTGACCACCAGGGGGCAGATGCTCTAACCAGTAGGTTAGCTTGCTGCTGGGGTCCAGCCGATGGGGACTGAGATGGGGCCGGACACGCCCTGGGGCCCTCCCGTGTCCCTCCCTGGCCCCGATCGTGCACCAGTGGGGGTCCCTCGGCCTGGCCTGCACCCTCTCGCCATCCAGGCTGAGGGACTCCACTCCCATTGCACAAAATTCATGCACCGGGCCTCTGGTATGTATATATCTATATATCCCTGGCTCGTTTGGCTCAGTGGATAGAGCCTTGACCTGTGGACTGAAGGGTCCCGGGTTCGATTCCAGTCAAGGGCACAGGCCTGGGTTGTAGGCTCCACCCTGGTTCCTGGTCCTGGTCCGAGGCATGCCCAGGAGGCAACCCATCGATGCGTCTCTCTCACATCGATATTTCTCTCTCTCTCTCTCTCTCTCTCTCTCTCTCTCTCTCTCTCTCTAAAAATCAATGGGAAAAATGTCCTTGGGTCAGAATTAACAGCATCAACAGCAGACAGCTGTCACCCCCTCTATGATCATATGAACTGAGTTCACCCCAATAAACCTAAATTAACCCCTTTGAGTGCCAACCAATATCCTAGGAAAACTACGCTAAAATCGGTGAGGCAATGTTGGCTGATTTTACAGGAGTTTAGGGGAAAAACAAACTATGAACCGCAAGTAAATGAGGTTACATATTGAAAAATATAGCCCTGACCGGTGTGGCTCAGTGGATAGAGCGTCGGCCTGCGGACCGAAGGGTCCCGTGTTCGAGTCCCAGTCAAGGGCATGGACCTGGGTGGCGGGCACATCCCCAGTGGGGGGCGTGCAGGAGGCGGCTGATCGATGTTTCTCTCTCATCGATGTTTCTGACTCTCTCTCTCCCTCTCCCTTCCTCTCTGTAAAAAATCAATAAAAAATATATATATATATAAAAACCCCAAAAACTTAAGGGGAAAAAAAAACACACCCCAAAAAAGCAGCAAAAAACTTAAGGAACCCTTGACTACATTAGTTCTCATCTTGGCTTGCTGACTGTATGATAAAATTCCAGCAGAAAACAAATTTTGAACAAAAGATATCAAGTTACAAAATCTAGAGGGACGCCCTGGCCCCCCAATATCTCCCACAAAAACTGCTATTTTTGCGGCAAGAAGGGACGTCTGTCGCGAGACCATCATCGCCCATAAAAGCAGACGTAGAACTGGTCGCCGCCTCGGAGCTGTAGGGCGACAAAATGTGAGCAAATTTCATAAAATCGTCATTTCGATTTCAGAACTGCTAGGGGTTCAAAAGAGAAGCTAAAGGCGGCCCCCCTCTCCCCACCGTCCCCCCCACTTTGGAGGCAATGAAACCACCGGCTAAAGGTTATGAAATGTTGTGGTTGACCATCTCGCTCACCCCATCCTCGCTGGTGCAATCCGGCCCCAGAGGACGCGGTCGGCCGGTTCAGGATGAAAATATGTCTCCTTTTTCCTAAGATATTCAGACGACACCCCCCCAAGTGTTCAGACAAAAAAAAGAAAAAGTCCTATACACAGAGCCCCTTTATTTATTATTATTAATATTTTAAAAAAGTATATTTTATTGATTTTTTACAGAGAGGAAGGGAGAGGGAGAGAGAGAAACATCCGTGACGAGAGAGAATCACGGACCGGCCGTCTCCTGCACGCCCCCTACTGGGGATGGAGCCCGCAACCCGGGCCTGTGCCCTTGACCGGGAATCGAACCGTGACCTCCTGGTTCCTAGGTCAACGCTCAACCACTGAGCCACACCGGCCGGGCTCCATCATGTCTTATAGCTGCACTAGAGGCTCCGGTGAACGAATTCGTGCACCAGTGGGGTCCCTCAGCCTGGCCTGTGGGGATCGGGGTGAAACCGGCTCTCCGACATCCCCCGAGAGGTCCCGGATGGCGAGAGGGTGCAGGCCAGGCCGAGGGACCCCATGGGTGCAGGATCGGGGCCGGGGAGGGACCGTGGGGGGCTCCAGGGCGTGTCCCACCCATCTCAGCCCCGATCGGCTGGACCCCAGCAGCAAGCTCACCTACTGGTTGGAGCGTCTGCCCCCTGGTGGTCAGTGCACGTCATAGCGAGTGGTCGACCAGTCAACTGCCCCCTGGTGGTCAGTGCACGTCATAGCGAGCAGGTGAGCGGCCTTAGCATATCATTAGCATATTACGCTCTGATTGGTTGACCGGCCGACCAGCCGACCGGACACTTAGCCTATTAGGCTTTTATTATATAAAACTAGAGGCCGGGTGCACGAAATTCGTGCACAAGGGTGGGGGCTGTCCCTCAGCCCGGCCTGCACCCTCTCCCAATCCAGGCCGCTGGCTCCTAACCCCTCACCTGCCTGCCTGCCAGCCGATTGCCCCTAACTGCCACCCCCTGCCACCCTCATGGCCCCCAAGATCTCCCGGTCTCATTAGCATATTACCCTTTTATTCGAATCGATGTGACTCTATGGTGTTTGCGAGGTCACCGGTTTCCTGTCAACGCAAAGCACCTGCCCAGGGCAGGCGGGCGGCCTACCTTGGTCTTTGTGCAGCAGAACGGAGACGGGAGCCAGGAGCAGGGCGGCGAGCCAGGCCGAGGCCATGGAGAGGGCGAGGGGTTGAGCTGCAGGATGAGGGAGAGGTGCCTGGTGGGTGTGCGGTAATTTGCATGCATGGCACACACACACGCATGCACACACATGGCTATATGTGCACACACGTACATGGGCATCTGTGCATAGTATAGACGTTGCTGTGTACGCCCAGGTGTGCGTGTTTGCGTGCATGTGTGTACCTGTGGGTTTGCAGGCGTGTGCATGTATGCGCCTCCATGTGTATGCACGTGCCTTCGAGCACCTCTGTGCATATATGCACGTGTGTGCATGTGTCTGCCAGTGAGCACACATGTGCATGGGTGCATGTCTATATTCGCGCGTGCAACGGCGTGTGTATAAAAAGGCGTGTGCAGCCCTGACCGGTGTGGCTCAGCGGATAGAGCGTCGGCCTGCGGACTCAAGGGTCCCGGGTTCGATTCCGGTCAAGGGCATGGACCTGGGTTGTGGGCACATCCCCAGTAGGGGGTGTGCAGGAGGCAGCTGATCGATGTTTCTCTCTCATCGATGTTTCTAACTCTCTATCCCTCTCCCTTCCTCTCTGTCAAAAATCAATAAAATATATTTAAAAAAAGGTGTGTATGCAGCTGTCTGCATGCATGCATGCACGGTGTATGTGCTTGCCTACACGTCTGCATGTATGTGTTCCTCATGTGCCTGCCTGTGCCCGCACACACACGTGCCACGCACGCACACACACAGTTGCATGCACACCCGTGTCCGCATGTGGGCACACACTGTGTGTGCATGCATGCAGGTGCCTGCTGCTACACCCGTGTATATGTGCCTTGCATGCCATGTGTGTACACACATGTATGGGCCTGCCTGTGTGCACATGTCTGCATGGCATGCCCAGGCGTGGGGGCTGGTTTGTAGGCATGTTTGCACAGATAAACGTTTGCTGGTGTGTACGCGGCTCTGCACACGTGTGTGTCTGTGCACGTGTGTCTGTCCGGCTCACACACTGCCAGACACCCAGACACCACGTGCCAGGAAAATCGCCAGGAAAGGCCGAGATGACAAAGCCGGGGAAGGAAGTCTAATTAACGGGGAGCAATCAGGGCGGACAGCGCTTCCTGGAGGGACCTGGTTCCTGTAACCGGACCCTGCGTTGTGCCAACATCCCAGCCAAGATCATAACCCGGGGTTCCCCGAGTCCCCCTCCACCCGGCTGGGTTGCTGGGACCCTGTCCTTGGATGGGGGGGCCACCCTGAGCCAGGGTGACCTGGTCTCAGACCCCCCCCAATGGACCCCCCACCCCCTCCATCCCTTCCCACCCTGACTCCTTGTTTTGCAAACATCTATTATTTATATTTTAAAAAAATATATTTTTTAATTGATTTTAGGGAGGAAGGGAGAGAGAGAGGGAGAGAGAAGCATCCATGAGGAGAGAGAATCATGGACCGGCCGCCTCTTGCACGCCCCCCACTGGGGATGGAGCCCACAACCTGGGCCTGTGCCCTTGACCGGGATTCGAACCCGGGACCCTTCAGTCCGCAGGCCGGCGCTCTACCCACTGAGCCACACCGCCGAAGGCAGCAAACCTTTGTATTGGTTTGGGCTCGGACCCTTTTCCAGGAGAGGAGAGTTTGGGGGGGCGGGGGGTCTGTGAGAGGAATAGAGTCATAAATAAACAGGCGACAACCTGGTCCCCAAACGCATTGAAACCCCACCCGCTCTCTGAGGGCCATGCGTGCACCCTGATAATCGCTCTAAGAATTATTATTATTATTAATTAAGATCTTGAGCGGACCGGCCGGTGTGGCTCAGGGGTTGGGCATCGATTAATGAACCAGGAGGTCCTGGGTTCGATTCCCGGTCAAGGGCACAGGCCCGGGGTGCGGGCTCGATCCCCAGTGGGGGGCGTGCAGGAGGCAGCCGGTCCCTGATTCTCTCTCATCATGGATGTCTCTCTCTCTCTCTCTCTGTCTCTCTCTCTCTCCCTCTTCCTCTCTCTAAAAGCAATAAAAATATATTTTAAAAAAAGAATAAAATCTTATGCCCGGGTTGTGGGTTCGATCCCCAGCGTGGGGCGTCCCGGAGGCAGCGGGTCCCCGATCCTCTCTCCTCATGGATGTCTCTCTCTCTCTCCCCCTCTCCCTTCCTCTCTCTCTGAAATGAATAAAAATCTATATTTAATGAAAAAAATAACTCAATCTCGGGCCTTTGCCACTGGGGACAAGTCCTTGAATCCCGTGGGCGTGGCCCCCCGGGCACCCCGTCTCCCCCGAACCCAGCGGCACCCCCGCTCCTGCGTCTTACCTGGTGCGCCCAGGGCGCAGCGCGCGCGCAGATCCAAGTCCCCACCGGCTGGTCCCCAGGCGGCTCGGGGTCCCCCTCAGGCCCTCCCTCCGCCCCCCTTTTCTGCCTCCGGCTCCCCAGAGCCGAAGAGAAACCCCAAAGCTGGTTTTTGGGGGCTAATTCAGCCTTTTTTATAGCCTCGGTCTGGGGCCCCGCCCCTCGCGTCCTGCTCGCTCCCCAGGACCCGGTGCGCGCTCCCTCCCCCCGCGCGTCCTCAGAAAATCGGGGTGTTTCCTTGAAAGGCACCCCCCTTGCACCTCCACCCTCTTTCCCAACAGATCGGTTGCTTGTTCTCCTTTGTCTTAAAAAAAAAAAAAGGTTCCTGTTTTAAAAAAAATTAATAAAGATTAAATGTAATCTGGGTTCAAAGAGACTTCCGCGGTGTGGCCCGTGCGCGCGCGCAAGGGGGCAGCTGGGGTCAAGTTCAACCGGGGGGGCGGCCCGCAGCTGCCCTTCCAGCCGGACCCGCCTGCTTTTCGCTCCGCCCCGCCCCCTCCTTCCGACCAACCGACCGTCCGACCGTCACAGGTCACCACGGCCAGGGCTCAGCCTCGCCACCCCCCCCAAACCCCCCTACAACCCCCGCCCCCCACAATCCTCCCTTCCCACTCCAGGCACCCGGACCCCCGGCTGGCTTCCCTCCCAACTCCCTGCTGTGTCCGGAAGGACGCCCGGAAGGACGCCCGGTCGAATTAGCATATTCACTTTTTTTTTAAAAAATTTCCTTGTCACCGTTGAAGTTTTATTGTTACCCATCAATAGCCAGTAAAACAAACTTCTAATCGCTACAGGCAGCCCAGCACCGTCTGACGAGCAGAGGACATAGCAAGAGCTTGTAGGCCGGTGGCAATTACCTTTTTATTATTATTATAGATTTTTTGTTGTGTTTTTTTTTTAAATTTTTTTTTTTAAAACAAGACTGTTGTCGCCGGTGTAATGACGTGAAGGTGGAACAAGGCGATGTGTCGATGTATTAATTTTTTTTGAAAAAATTATTAATTTTTTAAAATCCTCACCGCAGGATATATATGTAAATGTTTAAATATATTTAAATATATAAATACTTAAATATATTTAAATATATAAATATATTAAAATATATAAATATTTAAAAATATTTAAATATATAAATATTTAAAAATATTTAAATATATAAATATTTAAAAATATTTAAATATACAAACATTTAAAATATTTAAATATATAAACATTTAAAAATATATAAATATATAAATACTTAAAATATTTAAATATTTGAATATTTAAAAATATTTAAATATATTTTATTAATTTTTCACAGAGAGGAAGGGAGAGGGATAGAGAGTCAGAAACATCGATGAGAGAGAAACATCGACCAGCTGCCTCCTGCACGCCCCCCACTGGGGATGTGCCCGCAACCCAGGTCCATGCCCTTGACCGGAATCGAACCCTGGACCCTTCAGTCCGCAGGCCGACGCTCTATCCACTGAGCCACACCGGTCATGGCTTTGTTGATTTTTAGAGACCCAGGAGCCCTGGCCGGTGTTGCTCACTGGTTAGAGCGTCGGTCTGCGGACTGGAAGGTCCCGGGTTCGAATCCCGGTCAAGGGCACAGGCCCGGGTTGCGGGCTCCATCCCCAGTCGGGGGCCCGCAGGAGGCGGCCGGTCCCTGATTCTCTCTCCTCATGGATGTTTCTCTCTCTTACTTCCTCTCTGAAATCAATACAAATATATATTTAAAAAAGGGAACATGGTTCGAAACCCCCGGAGTTTGGGGGGTGGGAGGGGTGGGAGGGGAGGGAGGGGGTCCGAGAGTTCAGGGTGCAGGTGGCGAAGGCGGGCGCCCAGGGGGGACAGAGGAACAGAAAAGGGGGAAGTGGGAGGGGAGCGGGCCAGGCCAGGGGCCCCCCAGCCAGGCGCACCTGCACCCACATACCCAGGGGTGGGCACCCACTCAGGCTCAGCCCGGGGGAGACGGTGGGGGGCAGAGCCTTGAATGCCTTCCTGCCCAAATTCTGGGGGCTCGGGCCTCCAGGGATCCCAAAGGTCACCCCAAGGTTACGCCCCCCAGAACGCTCCCAGCCCCTAACCCCCCAACACACACAGAGATCTTCACCCCCCTATTACCCGTATGCAAACAAGTATAGAATTTCTTTCTTTTATTAAAAAAATATATCTTTATTGATCTCAGAGAGAGAGAGAGAGAATCATCCATGATGAGAGAGACTCATGGTCCGGCCGCCTCCTGCACGCCCCCCACTGGGGATGGAACCCACAAGCCAGGGCCTGTGCCCTTGACCAGGAATCGAACCCGGGACCCTTGAGTCCGCAGGCCGACGCTCTATCCACTGAGCCACACCGGTCAGGGCTCTGGATCAATTTTGTTCATCAGTTTATTTGGTTCCTTAGCTTCCAGGCAGGAGTGAGATCACGGGATACATGTCTCTCTCCGACTGGCTTATTTCACTTAACATCATGCCCTCCAGGTCCCTCCGTCCTGTCCCAAAGGGTCAGAGATCCCACCTTTTTCAGGGCTGTGTACTATTCCACGGTGTCGGTGGACCCCGGCTGTCTCATCGGGCCGTCTGCTGATGGGCACTTGGGCTGTTTCCAGATCTTAGCGATTGTAAACTAGAGGCCCAGTGCACAAAATTCGTGCACTTGGGGGGTGTCCCAGAGCCCGGACTGTGCCCTCTTGCACCCCGGGAGCCCTCCATGAGCCCGGCTTCTGGCTGTGCAGGGCTGCCCCCTGAATTAGCGCACTGACCACCAGGGGGCAGCTCCTGCATTGAGCGTCTGCCCCCTGGTGGTCAGTGCACGTCATAGCGACTGGTCGACCGGTCGGCTGTCTGCCCCCTGGTGGTCAGTGCACGTCATAGCGACTGGTCGACCAGTCGGCTGTCTGCCCCTGGTGGTCAGTGCCCGTCATAGCGACTGGTCGACCGGTCGGCTGTCTGCCCCTGGTGGTCAGTGCCCGTCACAGCGAGCGGTTGAGCATCCTTAGCATCTCATTAGCATATGATGCTCTGTTGGTTGAACGGACGACGGGACACTTAGCATTTTAGGCTTTTATTATAGAGGATGCCTGCGTCCAAGTCCTTGGGTTGCTCTCTAAGACTCCCCCTGCCCCCTAACCACCTCCCCTGCGATTAGTCTCTGGATCGATTCTTGTTGATCAAATTCTATTGATCCCTTGCATGTTTTTAAAATATATTTTTATTGATTTCAGAGAGGAAGGGAGAGAGAGAGAGAGAGACAGGACCGTCCGAGATGAGAGAGAATCATGGACCGGCCGCCTCCTGCACGCCCCCCACTGGGGATCGATCCCCAAACCCGGGCCTGTGCCCTCGACCAGGAATCGAACCCGGGACCCTGCAGTCTGCAGGCCGACACTCTACCCACTGAGCCACTCCGGCTGGTCCGGGTTGTGATGCTTTAGGTCAAATCCTGCAGGTCCCTCACACACTCCCCTCCTTGGCGTCGGGTTCGAGCACCCAGCCCCCTTCCCCCTTTGCCTGTATTTTTAGGAGAAATTTATCTTTTTTGTTTTCCGTTCAGACGTGGCCACAGCCCAAGCTGTGGGGTGTGTGGAGCTCACCCCGGGGCGTGACTGCAGCGAACCCACTGGGGTTGCAACACGGGGTGTGGGCTGCGGGTGTTGGGGCCCAGCTGGCCCCAGAGATACCGGGAAACTGGTCGTATTTGCAGGGCTCGGTTCGAGGAAAGAAATCTTTCGAAAGAGGTTCTGGCTGGTTTTTTATCGGCCCTGTGCCTGCCCCGCCCGGGTGGGAGGGGGGAAGCTGGACCTCTGTCTTATCAGCGGGTCCTCTTGTCTTTTCTTTCTTTTTTCTTTTCCATTTTTTCTTTTATTTCTTTTCTTTTTTGTTAATCGTCACCTGAGGACATATTTCTCCATTGATATAGAATATATAGGTATACACACACACACACACACACACATATATAAATAAAGAGAGAGAGATAAATGTATAGATATATAGACATATAGATACATAGACATATAGATATATAGATATAGAGACATATAGACATATAGATATAGAGACATATAGACATATAGATATATAGACATATAGATATTTAGATATATAGACATATAGATATATAGATATATAGATTTATAGACATATAGACATAGATATTTACACATATAGATATTTAGATTTATAGACATATAGACATATAGATATTTAGATATATAGACATATAGATACATAGACATATAGATATAAAGATTTATAGATATATAGACATATAGATATATAGATATAGAGACATATAGACATATAGACATATAGATATATAGACATATAGATATTTAGATATATAGACATATAGATATATAGATTTATAGACATATAGACATAGATATTTACACATATAGATATTTAGATTTATAGACATATAGACATATAGATATTTAGATATATAGACATATAGATACATAGACATATAGATATAAAGATTTATAGACATATAGACATGTAGATATAGAGACATATAGATATATAGATATATAGATATACAGATATATAGATATATAGATTTGTAGGTATATAGATATACAGATATATAGATATATAGATATATGGGTATATGGGTATATAGATATATAGGTATATAGGTATATAGATATATAGACATAGATACATAGATATATAGACATATAGATATATAAGATATACAGATGTATAGATATAGATATAGATGTAGATATAGACATATATTGATTTCAGAGAGGAAGGGAGAGGGAGAGAGAGACAGAAACATCCATGAGGAGAGAATCATGGACTGGCCGCCTCCTGCACGCCCCCCACTGGGGATGTGCCCACAACCCGGACCTGTGCCCTTGACCGGAATCGAACCCAGGACCCTTCGGTCCGCAGGCTGGCGCTCTACCAACTGAGCCACACCGGTCAGGGCGGGGATATTTCTTTAAAAATTAATTTTATTTTTTGATAATGCTCATCAGAGGGAATTCTTGTATTTTTAAAAAAGTTATTTAATTCTGGGGATCGAGCCTGCAACCCGGGCCTGTGCCCTTGACCGGAATCGAACCCGGGACCCTGCAGTCCGCAGGCCGACGCTCTACCCACTGAGCCACACCAGATGGGGCAATTTATTATTTTTTATTATCTTTTTTAAAATAACAGAGAGTTAGAAACATCGATGAGAGAGAAACATCCATCAGCTGCCTCCTGCACACCTCCTACTGGGGATGTGCCCGCAACCCAGGTCCATGCCCTTGACCGGAATCGAACCAGGGACCCTTCAGTCCGCAGGCCGACGCTCCATCCACTGAGCCACACCGGCCAGGGCTGGGTGCGTTTATTTCCACGGCAACAAAGGGCTTTTGGAAAAACGTCACGAATACACACGTGAGGAGAACTTAAAGTTTCTTGAAGTTTGACAATGACCACCCTTGGCATTTGCCGTCAAAGGCTCAGGGGTACGTACGTATAAACACGTGTGCGCATGCGTTAGAATGCATGCCTGCACACACATGCGCACGTGCACACATGCACACACACACGCGTCCACAATGCCTCCATAGTCACGCATACCCCCGCGTGCACACACAATACGCACACACTCATGCACATGTGTGCTCACACAGAACAGATGCGCATAACACACAACACACCCACACCCACACGAATGTTTCTGCACACACAGAGCATGCGAACCTGTGCACACACCACACACACATACAGCACATGACCCTGCAGATGTGCACACATGCGTGCACACACATGCAATGCTCTCACACAACACATGCTCATAGCACATAACACACATGATTTTGCAGGTGTGTGTGCACGTACAACACGCGTGCACCTGCACAATGTTTCTGCACATGCCACACATGAACACGTGTGCACAACACACATGACCACACATGACCCTGCACACGTGCACACGTGTATATAGCATGCACATCTGCACACGCTTTGCACACACACACGCACATCTGCAATGCTTTGCACACGTGTGTATGCACACCTGTACACACAGACACACACACACAGACAAGCAGGTTGAACAGGCTGCAGGCCCCGTAGGCATGGGGTGACCTCTCTCTCTTCTCCCGCCCGGAACCTCACACGTGGAGGGGATGACGCTCAGGACCGATGATGCCCTCAGCGCTGAGGTGCTGGAGGCGATGCCGGGTCCACGGGGCCCTCCCGTCCGCTCTCCAGGGGCCGCACCTCCTCCACCGACAGGATCTCCTCAGCTTCCTGCAGGCTCAGTAGCCGGCTGACCCGGTCCCAGGCGACCTGAGAGAGAGAGGACGGAGCCCGTCCAGTCCAGGTCGCTGGCCCGAGCCCACGGTTCTCCCAGCGAGAAATGAGCAGGAGCCCGGCCGGTGTTGCTCAGTGGTTAGAGCGATGACCTATGAACCTGGAGGTACCAGGCTCGAATCCCCCTCAAGGACACAGGCCCGGGTTGCAGGCTCCATCCCCAGTAGGGGGCGTGCGGGAGGCGGTCGGTCCATGATTCTCTCTCCTCATGGATGTTTCTCCCTCTCCCTTCCTCTCTGAAATCAATAATATGTATATATTAAAGAAAAATAAATTAAAAACTCAATGGGGGAAAAATACCCTTGGGTGAGGATTGACCAAGAAAAAAGAAAGAAAAAAGAGAAAGAAAACTGCAGTGAGAACAGCAGAAATACCAGCCCCCCTTCATGGCAGCCCCAGTGTCCGCGGGTGGATGAATGGCCAGGCAGAGCTGGTCCCATCCGCACGGTGGAATAGTACGCAGCCATGAAAAAGGGAGGCCGGCCCTGACCCAGCCGACAGTGCGGATGCGCCTTGAATACAAGATGCTCAGTGAGAAAAGCCAGACACACAAGGCCCATTTGCTAATTTTATTGTCATTCTTCTTCTTATTATTTTATATTTTTTATTGATTTCAGAGAGAGGAAGGGAGAGGGAGAGAGAAACATCGACAAGAGAGAATCATGGACCGGCCGCCTCCTGCATGCCCCCAGACTGGGGATGGAGCCCACAACCCGGGCCTGTGCCCTTGACCGGGAATCGAACCCAGGACACTTCAGTCCGCAGGCCGACGCTCTATCCACTGAGCAACACTAGCCAGGGCTTATTTTATTTTATTTTTTAAAAATATTCTTTAGTGGAAATCGGTGTGGCTCAGTGGATAGAGCGTCGGCCTGCGGACAGAAGGGTCCCGGGTTCGATTCCGGTCAAGGGCATGGACCTGGGTTGCGGGCACATCCCCAGTGGGGGGCGTGCAGGAGGCAGCTGATCGATGTTTCTCTCTCATGGATGTTTCTGACTCTATCTCTCTCCTTTCCTCTTTGTAAAAAATCAATAAAAAATTTAAAAAAATATTCTTTAATTTTTCTTGTGATTTTTATTTTAATCCATTTTTTTTTAAAAATTGATTTCAGAGAGGGAGGGAGAGAGAGAGAAACATCCATGATGGGAGAGAATCATGGACCGGCCGCCTCCTGCACGCCCCCTACTGAGGGGATCGAGCCCACAACCCGGGCCTGTGCCCTTGACCGGGAATCGAACCCAGGACCTCCAGGTTCATAGGTCAACGTTCTATCCATTGAGCCACACTGGCCGGGCTGATTCCATTTCTGCAGAACGTTCCAGAATGTGTACATCTGTAGATACCATGTCCCCAGCCACCCCCAACCTCCAGGGCCACCCGGCCCCATGCCTGTCCCCCCGGGTTCGGCTGCCCGTGCACACACTTACCTCCGGGAAGGCCTCACCGGTGCCCTCCACCTCCGTTTTCACCTGGGGCACTGGAGGGAATAGCTTGCGTCTCAGGGAGAACCTGGGGGTGGGAGGGGGAGGGAGAGGAAGAGAAATTGTGAGGGACCTGCCAGCTCAGGGTCTGACCCCGGAGGCACCAGGCTCCTCCTCGATCAAGGCAGCGGCCAAGTTCAGGGCATGTGGCCTGGACGCCATCCATTGGGGACTCACACTTCCTGCCGAATTGGGGCGGGGATGGGGGACACGGATGTTGGGGAGCTGCCTGCCCCCCCAAGGGCTACTATGGATAGACACTTGCTTTGCTGTTGTCTCTTTGCAACAAAAAAAGATCTTTGGGGACAGAATGTGGCTTCAGGTCCCGGACAAGGGTGACCTGGGCCTGTTTCAAAAGCCGGGGGGTTGAGGTGTCAGCCGTGCCAGGGGGTTCGACCGGGGCGGCAGCTCTGGCTCCATTTAAAAATATATATTAAAAAAAATTGATTTCAGCCGAAACCGGTTTGGCTCAGTGGATAGAGCGTTGGCCTGCGGACTGAAGGGTCCCGGGTTCGATTCCGGTCAAGGGCATGGACCTGGGTTGCAGGCACATCCCCAGTGGGGGGTGTGCAGGAGGCAGCTGGTCGATGTTTCTCTCTCATCGATGTTTCTGACTCTCTATCTCTCTCCTTTCCTCTCTGTAAAAACTCAATAAAATATGTTTTAAAAAAATTGATTTCAGAGAAAAAGGGGGAGAGAGAGAGAGAGAGAGAAACATCCATGATGAGAGAGAATCACGGATCGGCCGCCTCCTGCACGCCCCCTACTGGTTGGGGATGGAGCCCGCAACCTGGGCATGTGCCCTTGACCGGGAATCGAACCTGTGACTGCCTGGTACATAGGTCTATGCTCAACCACTGAGCCACGCTGGCTGGGTTCACCTTGAATTTTATTTATTTATATTTTTGTGAATCCTCACCCAGGCACATTTTCCCATTGAATTTTAGAGAGAGTGGAAGAGAGAGAGAGAGAAATATTGATGTGAGAGAAACACATCGATGGGTTGCCTCCTGCACTTTCCCTGATCAGGGTCTGGCTTGGGCTGGGGAGGAGCCTGCAACCCCAGGTACCTGCCCTTGACCGGGAATCGAACCCAGGACCCTTCAGTCTGCAGGCCGGCGCTCTATCCACTGAGCAACACCAGCCAGCCACGGCCCAGAGCATCACATTTTTGAGTTTTTTGTGTGTTTGTTTTGTTGGTGAGAGGGGATGGGAAAGGGGGCATGGGGAAGGGGAATTTACCTGGTGCAGAGAAACATGAGGATGGTGATGACCAACGCGGCCACCCCCACCACCATCCCCAAAAGGGCACCGGGGAAGCCGCTGACATCCTGGTCTGGGAGGCCTGTGAGGGGCGGGGGGGGGCAGAGGGGAGGAAGATAGGGGGGTCAGAGGGGACCCCGGTCTGTTTCACACACTTCCCCCCTCCCCCATCACGTTAGTAGACAAAAAGGAGGTGAGAGAGTGTGGTCAGAGGAAGAAGGGCAGAGGCCCCCAGGGAGCCCAGGAACATGGACAGTGGACAATACCTCCTTCTTGGGGTCCTGTATCCACCCCTCCTCACCGTCACTTGACACCCCCCCCATTGTCTCCAAGCCCAGCTCACAAGACTGAACCCACCCAGCACCAGCTCTTTCTTTCTCATAGACAAAAAAAAAAATGAATGTCTAAGTGTGAAATGTGCGGGGACCAGGCCAAAGGAGTGAGTGTGTGAGTGTGAAATGGGCAGGGACATGGCCAAAGGAGTGAGTGTGTATGAAATGTGCAGGGACATGGCCAAAGGAGTGAGTGTGTGTGTGAAATGGGCAGGGACATGGCCAAAGGAGTGTGTGAGTGTGAAATGGGTGGGGACATGGCCAAAGGAGTGAGTGTGTGAGAGTGAATTTAGAGGCCATGCCCCATGTGCCCCCCAAATGTATCCCAAGAGATGGCTGGGCCCAGGCAAGTGGGGATCCCCACCCTGTGAGTTTTTTGTTGTTGTTTTTAGTTGTTTTTTGTTGTTGTTTTTAGTTGTTTTTTGTTGTTGTTTTTTGTTGTTGTTTTTAGTTGTTTTTTGTTGTTGTTTTTAGTTGTTTTTTGTTGTTGTTTTTAGTTGTTTTTTGTTGTTGTTTTTAGTTGTTTTTTGTTGTTGTTTTTAGTTGTTTTTTGTTGTTGTTTTTAGTTGTTGTTTTTAGTTGTTTTTTGTTGTTGTTTTTAGTTGTTTTTTGTTGTTGTTTTTAGTTGTTTTTTGTTGTTGTTTTTAGTTGTTGTTTGTTCGTTTTTGCCAGTTCTATGGGGCCAGCCTATTAGGAGGCTATGCAAGGGATGCTGAAAACTGCAATGCCCTGTGCTTATGAGGCCGGCCTGTGGGACCACAGTGCCCCCTGCTGCTGCAGAGGAGTGGTGCATGATGGGCACCCACAGGCAAGAGAGCAGACAGGCTGACCTCTGGGGATGACATCCTAAGATCGGGGGTGGCCGGCAGCTGGGTCCCATACAGACCCACCTCATTGGGGTTGAGAATAAGGTGAGAAAGAGGGGCTCATGGCCCCTGTCGTTGAGTCCAGGGGGGACCCTCTTATGGGGTGACCCCAGAAATATGGCTGGGGGTACAGGGGGTCAGTGTAGGATACAGGCAGAGGATAGGTTAATGCTGAGAGCCGGCAAGACCAACCTGGGTCCCCTTTGCTGGGAGGGGTCTGTTATGGGCTCATAGACCCCCTCAAAAAAAACATGATGTATGAATATTCTTTTTTTTTTGGTTATTCCTCACCCCAACATATATTCCCATTGATTTTTAAAAATATATATGTATTATTTTTATTGATTTCAGAGAGGAAGGGAGAGGGAGAGAGAAACATTCATGATGAGCGAGAATCATGGATCGGCTGCCTCCAGCATGCCCCCTACTGGGGATCGAGCCCACAACCTGGACATGTGCCCTTGACTGGGAATCGAATCCGGGACCCTTCAGTCCGCAGGCCGGCGCTCTATCCACTGAGCCACACCGGCCAGGGCAAGATATTTCTATCTCTCTCTCCCTCTCTCTTCCTCTTTGAAATCAATAAAAAATATTTTTTTTAAGAAAGAGAAAGACACGGGGTGTCTGAAGATGGGATGGGGTGAAGGGTTGGAGCCGAGGTCGCCCTGGGTCAGGGGGGGCCTCCCTCCAGGGACAGGGTCCTTGTCAGACACAGAAGAGGAGACGCAGACACAGGGGAGAGGCCACGTGGAGACGGATGGAGAGAGGAGGCAGGCGGCCACCAGCCCCAGGGACACCCTGATCTCAGACATCTGGTCTCCAGGATGGAGAGATGGGAGGCAGGCGGCCTCTGTCCTGGGGACCACACTCACCAAAATGCAAGATGGGGGTCCAGTCACTCCACTGCTCACTGTGCATGAACCTCACTCTCGCCCGGACGGTGTGCCCGGCTCTCATGGACGAACTGGGCATCAGGTACACGTTCTCCTCGCTGCCTCTTAGGAAAACCTTTTGGAGAATCAAGGACCTGCCGTGAGCACTGTGGGGGACAAGGCCCCACCGAATGGGGGTGAGGGAGGACGCGGGAATCCATTCGCTGGTTTCATGCGAGCAGGAGTTTGCGGGATATTGTGCCTCTCGCTACAGCTTGAACTAAACACATTTAGGAGCCCAGCTGGTGTGGCTCAGTGGTTGAGCATCGACCTAGGAACCAGGAGGTTACGGTTCGGCTCCCAGTCAGGGCACATGCCAGGGTTGCAAGCTCGATCCCCAGTAGGGGGCGTGCAGGAGGCAGCCGATCCATGATTCTCTCTCCTCATGGATGTTTCTCCCTTCCTTTCTCTTTGAAATCAATAAAAATCTTATATAATAAAAGTCTAATATGTTAAGTGTCTGGTTGATTGGTTGGCTATTCAACCAATCAAAGAGTAATATGCTAATTATATGCTAAGGCCATTCAACTGCTCGCTATGACATGTACTGAACCACCAGGGGGCAGACAGTCGACTGGTCGACCAGTCGCTATAACGTGCACCGACCGCCGGGGGGCAGACACTCCAACCGGTAGGTGAGCTTGCTGCTGGGGTCTGGCTGATCGGGACTGAGCGAGACGGGATGGACACGCCCTGGAGCCCTCCCCTGGTCCCTCCCCGGCCCCGATCGTGCACCAGTGGGGTCCCTTGGCCTGGCCTAAGCCCTCTCACCATCCAGGACCCCTTGGGGGATGTCGGAGAGCCGGTTTCGGCCCGATCCCACAGGCCAGGCCTGGGGATCCCCCTGGTGCATGAATTCATGCACCGGGGCCTCTAGTATATTTTAATAAAAGGGAAAAGATACTTACAGAGTCTTGCTTGGAGGAACTGCCCTGGAAAACCATAACAAATGCGAAAGACGGTAAGTGGCTGAGTTTCAATAATGGAATTAAAGGCAGGAGTCCACCCAGAACCTCAGCATTAGTCTGAAGGTTATTTTAAGCTGAAAATATTTGGGATTTAATAGATGAAGGAAAAAAGCCTTCCGGGCCCTGGCTGGTGTGGCTCAGTGGTTGAGCATTAACTGAAAAGCCAGGAGGTCACGGGTTCGATTCCCGGTCAGGGCACAGGCCCGGGTTGTGGGCTCCATCCCCAGTAGGGGGTGTGCAGGAGGCGGCCGGTCCATGATTCTCTCTCATCATGGATGTTTCTCTCTCTCTCTCTCTCTCTCTCTCTCTCTCTCTCTCTCTCTCTCTCCCTTTCTCTTTGAAATCAATAAAATATATATATATATTTTTAAAATGTTTTTGTAAAAGAAAATAAAATGAATGGATGGCCCTCTTATGGCCAAACAGCTTCGAGGATCACAGATTCTATGGGTGAGGATTCGACTCCAAACGAGAGAGATGGAGGGGGCCCTGTGGGTGACCGTGGTCCCTGGCTTCTGTCCTCACCTCTCGCTGGACGTCCAGTTCGTAAAAGAAGATGCAACTGGAGGCCTCAAACCGCAGCCTGGGGTTGTCCCACTGGATCACGTGATGGGATCCGTTCCCGCCGATCGTGAGGTTGGCCGGGGGGCCAACCTTTTCTAAGAAAGAAAAAACAAAACACCAAAAAAACCCAAAATCAAAACATAGAACACAACCAACTCAACGAGGTCCGAGGCCAACGAGATGACTCGATGGGACGTAGAGAAACGGATCGTAAGAGTCACTTGTCCGGTTTTATTATTATTATTATTGTTACTAGAGGCTCAGTGCACAGAATTCGTGCACCAGGCAGGGGCCCCAGGCCTCCTAGGGATCAGGGTTGATTGCGGTGAGATGCTATGCCCCCTGGTGGTTTCTCCTCCAAGGAGCTCGTCTGGATTGACTGCATTAGGGGACATGTCGTGGTGCCCCCAGGGCCAGTCTGGGTCCTCCGGCTGCCGGCCGGGATTTTCTCTCTGGATGTCGGCCGGTGCCACCCTTTGTTCCGGGCCGCCCCCTGCTGGTCAGCGCACATCGTAGCGAGTCATTGAACTCCCGGTCTCCTGGCCGAACTCCCGAGGGGACAATTTGCATGATTAGGCTTTTATATACATAGATTTTTTTCTTTTCTTTGTTTTGAATTTTTTTTGTTTCTTTTTTCTTTTTTTTAAGTTTATTTTTCTTCATTTTTTCTATCCTTCTTTTTCCTTTTTATATACATGAATTTTAAAAAATATATTTTTATTGATTTCAGAGAGGAAGGGAGAGGGAGAGAGATAGAAACATCAACGATAAGAGAGAATCATGGATCATCTGCCTCTTGCATGCCCCCTACTGGGATGGAGCCTGCAACCCAGGCACATGCCCTTGACCGGAAATCGAACCTGGGACCCTCAGTCCACAGGCTAATGCTCTACCCACTGAGCCACACCGGCTGGGGCTCATGAGTGACATTTTATGTGTGACGCCCACCTTGAGGCAGGGCCGTGACCTCCCTAACTCCCCTTCTGCATCTCTATCTCCCTGACTCTGAGTCTGGGTCCCGGATGGTGGTCAGACTGGCCCTGGGGGCACCACGACACGTCCCCTAATGCAGCCAATCCAGACGAACTCCTTGGGGGAGAAACCACAAGGGGGATATCGTCTCACCCAGCGGTTCTCAACCTGTGGGTCGCGACCCCTTTGGCTGTCGAATGACCCTTTCACAGGGGTCGCAGATGACCATCCTGCAGATCAGATATTTCCATGACGATTCATGACAGCAGCAACATGACGGCGATGACGGAGCCACGAGAATAATGTTATGGTCGGGGGTCCCCACAGCATGAGGAGCTGTATTCAAGGGTCATGGCCTGAGGAAGGTTGAGAACCGCTGATATAGATATAGATATAGATGTAGATGTAGATGTAGATGTAGATGTAGATATAGATGATATAGATACAGATATAGGTATATAGATAGATATAGATATATAGATATAGATTTATATAGATATAGATATAGATAGCTGGATATAGATATAGATATATATTAGATATAGATATAGATAGAGATATAGATATAGATATATAGATAGATATAGATATAGCTATAGACATAGATTAGATATAGATAGATATAGATAATAGATAGATAGATATAGGTGATAGGTGATAGATGATAGATAGATAGATAGATAGATAGATAGATTGATAGATATAGGTGATAGATGATAGATAGATAGATAGATAGATAGATTGATAGATATAGGTTATAGATGATAGATAGATAGATAGATGGTAGATAGATAGGTAGATGGATTGATATAGGTGATAGATGATAGATAGATGGATAGAAAGATAGATAGATCGATATAGGTGATAGATGATGATGATAGATAGATAGATGATAGATATAGGTGATAGATGATAGATGATGATGATAGATAGATAGATGATAGATATAGGTGATAGATGATAGATAGATAGAACTGTATTGAAAGGGCCAGGAGGTTGAGAACCACTGCTCTCACCGATCTCGATCCCTTTAAAGGGGGCGAAGTCCGTAAACTCGATGGCCGCCTCCTTGCTGGTTCCGTTGACCAAGAAGAAGTAGGTGTCTGTGAGCTGGGACCCCACCAGCTCGTCGAATCGACAGCCCACGCGTGTCCCCGATGAGCCAGCCTCATAATGAGGACACTCAACCTCGTCTTCATGCCTGGAATTTCCCAATGGGGGCGTTAAGGGGTCAGCCAGAGAGGGGATCCTGTTAGGGGTCCATCATGGAGACCCCAACCTCTCCTCCCCACTCCCTCTCCCCCCATTTCCACAATGAAAACTCTCCAAAAACGGGCAAGAAGAATGGCCGGTGTGGCTCAGTGGTTGAGCGTCAACCTGTGAACCAGGAGGTCTGGGTTCGATTCCCTGTCAGAGGCACATGCCCTCCATCGCCAGCAGGGGGCGAGCAGGAGGCAGCCGATCCGCGATTCTCTCTTATCATGGATGCTTCTCTCTCTCTCTCCCTTCCTCTCTGAAATCAATGAAAAAAAAAATTTTTTTTAAAGGGACACAGTCTAATTAGCATATTACCCTTTTATTAGTGTAGATATTTCTTATTGCAAGGAGAGAAAGAGAGAGCAAGGGAGAGAGAGGGAAATATCCATGATGAGAGAGGATCATGGACCGGACGCCTCCTGCACGCCCCCTACTGGGGATCAAGTGCATAACCCGGGCCCGTGCCCTTGACCGGGAATCGAACCCGGGACCTCCTGGTTCATCGCTCGATGCTCTATCCACTGAGCCACACCAGCCAGGACCCCCTTTGACTTCGGGGACCCCCTGGTAGGTCTCCGATGCCTGGCAGGTCCCCGGCTCACCTGGAGGTCCAGCCGTACAGGTGATACTGGACGTCGGCGGGGGCGGCCGGGCCCGGGGTCCAGCTACAATTCATGAGGCGCAGGTTGTAAATGAGGCAGGAGAAGTTTAGGGCCCCGGATCCTTCCAGGCCTGGGAGGGCGAGAGAGACAAGGAAAAATCCTTAAAAAGGAGTCGTCTAAACCGTCAGGCCGGCAGGGGAGGGCAGTTAGGGGCGATCAGGCCGGCAGGGGAGGGCAGTTAGGGGCGATCAGGCCGGCAGGGGAGGGCAGTTAGGGGCGATCAGGCCGGCAGGGGAGGGCGGTTAGGGGCGATCAGGCCGGCAGGGGAGGGCAGTTAGGGGCGATCAGGCCGGCAGGGGAGGGCGGTTAGGGGCGACCAGGCCGGCAGGGGAGGGCGGTTAGGGGCGATCAGGCCGGCAGGGGAGGGCGGTTAGGGGCGATCAGGCCGGCAGGGGAGGGCGGTTAGGGGCGATCAGGCCGGCAGGGGAGGGCGGTTAGGGGCGATCAGGCCGGCAGGGGAGGGCGGTTAGGGGCGATCAGGCCGGCAGGGGAGGGCGGTTAGGGGCGATCAGGCCGGCAGGGGAGGGCAGTTAGGGGCGATCAGGCCGGCAGGGGAGGGCGGTTAGGGGCGATCAGGCCGGCAGGGGAGGGCGGTTAGGGGCGATCAGGCCGGCAGGGGAGGGCAGTTGGGGGCGATCAGGCCGGCAGGGGAGGGCAGTTGGGGGCGATCAGGCCGGCAAGGGAGAGCAGTTAGGGGCGATCAGGCCAGCAGGCAGGTGAGTGGTTAGGAGCCAGCGGTCCTGGGTTGAGAGAGGGATGTCCGACTGCTGTTTTAGGCCCTATGGGGTGAAGCTTTCAACCCATAAAAAAATTTTAAAAATATATGTATTTTCATTGATTTCAGAGAGGAAGGGAGAGGGAGAGAGAGAGAGAAACATCCATGATGAGAGCGAATCATGGACCAGCCGCCTCCTGCACGCCCCCGACTGGGATGGAGCCCACAACCCGGGCCTGTGCCCTTGACTGGGAATCGAACCCGGGACCCTTCAGTCCGCAGGCCGACGCTCTACCCACTGAGCCACACCAGCCAGGACTAAAGAATTTTTTTAAAAAATAAATCCTTACCGATCAACCACACCTCCAACATCTCCAGCCCCTGGACATGGAGCCCCTCTCGATTTTGAGGTCTATGCTGGTCACTGTAGGGACATTGGGGTCCCCGCCCCGGGGGCGAGGGGGGCTCACCTGGATTACGAAACTCCAGGACGGACTGGAACGGGGTCCCGTCCGCTATCCCGTTGACGGTGAGCGTGGCCCCCCGGTGCAGCACGGCGTTGGGAAACCAGCAAAAGTAGGTGCCGTCTCCTTTGACCTACAAAAGGTGCTGTCAAGGTCAAACATATGACCTTTGCTTCAGACAACCTTGAACCTGTTTCCTTCTTATTCCTCGTATATATATATATATATATTTTTATTGATTTCAGAGATGAAAGGAGAGGAAGAGAGAAACATCCATGATGAGAGAGAATCATGGATCGGCTGCCTCCTGCACGCCCCCTACTGGGGATCGAGCACATTACATGGGCCTGTGGCCCTTGACCGGGAATCGAACCCGGGACCCTTCCGTCCGCAGGCCGACGCTCTATCCACTGAGCCACACCAGCCAGGCCCATGTGGTGGCATATTGGTGCCTGCGTTAGATCCACCAAATGATCAGACCCCGAAGCTAAAACCCCCTTTTCTTCATCTTGTCCAGCGGTTCTCAACCTGTGGGTCGCGACCCCTTTGGCTGTCGAACGACCCTTTCCCAGGGGTCGCCTCAGACCGTCGGAAAACACATCTATAATCACATATTGATTTTGTGATTGATCACTGAGCTTTCATGATGTTCGATGTGTCGCCATGAGAATCCATCCTGCAGATCAGATGTTTCCATGACGATTCGTCACAGCAGCCACATGACGGCGATGACGTAGCCACGAGAATAATGTTATGGTCGGGGGTCCCCACGGCATGAGGAGCTGTATTCAGGGGTCGTGGCGTTAGGGAGGTTGAAAACCACTGATATAGACATAGATATAGATATAGATATAGATATAGATGATATATATAGCTATAGATGATATAGATATAGATAATATAGATATAGTTATTGATGATATAGATATAGATATAGGTATAGATATAGATGATATAGATATAGATATAGATGATATATAGATACAGATATAGATATAGATATAGATACAGATACAGATACAGATACAGATATAGATATAGTTATAGATGATATAGATATAGATATAGGTATAGATATAGATGATATAGATATAGATATAGAGGATATATAGATACAGATATAGATATAGATATAGATACAGATACAGATACAGATACAGATATAGATATAGATATAGATATAGATATAGATGATATAGATATAGGTATAGATATAGATGATATAGATATAGGTATAGATAGATATAGATGATATAGATATAGATATAGATATAGATGATATAGATATAGATATAGATGATATAGATATAGGTATAGATATAGATATAGATATAGATGATATAGATATAGATATAGATATAGATGATATAGATATAGTGATGACGTAGCCACGACAATAATGTTATGGTCGGGGGTCCCCACAGCATGAGGAGCTGTATTCAAGGGTCCGCGGCCTGAGGAAGGTTGAGAACGGCCAATAGTCCCTTCTCCACCATTTATTTATTGTGTTTTTTAAAAAATGTCACTTGTCTACGCTCCCTGGTCCATCCTCTCCTTTCGTCTGTTCACGTCTTCTCTGCGTAGCTTTGTGTAATGTCAAAATTAAACCTCATTTAACACTGCGGTAGACTTTTTCTCCCGTTAACCTCGCTTTTGTCAGTTTAATTTGCACGCCCCCGTCACAGAACCTAAGAGGATGGAGGACATGTTTTTTTTTTTATCTTTTCTTTTTCTTAATAATTTTTTTTAAATTATTGATATCAGAGAGGAAGGGAGAGGAGAGAGATGGAAACATCAAGGATGAGAGAGAATCACCGATTGGCTGCCTCCTGCAAGCCTCGCCCATCCCTACCCTTCCCGTCCCAGGATCCAGCTCACAACCCAGGTACATGCCCTGAACCAGGAATCGAACAGTGACCTCCTAGTAACCGTGGTCGGCAAACTGCGGCTCGCGAGCCCCATGCGGCTCTCTGGCCCCTGGAGTGCGGCTCTTCCGAAGCCTGAGGCGTCCCCTCATTAAGTTCCTCACCATGGACCTGCCTATAAAGTTTCAGTTTAAAAAATGTGGCTCTCCAAAGAGATTTCAATCGTCGTCCTGTAGACATTTGGCTCTGCTGATGAATGAGTTTGCCAACCACTGACCTAGTTCATACGTCGATGCTCAACCCCTGAGCTACACTGGCCGAACTATTTTATTTCATTTTATTTTATTTTATTTTATTTTATCATAATTTATTTTATTTCATTTTATTTTATATTTTCCTTTCATGGAGAGCAGTAAGAGAGGGGATCTAAAGAGGCGCTTCACAGGGAAATTCAGGATTTACACGGAGCAGAGCCCTCAGGCTCGAACCCAGAACCCTCACCCGTGGGCGTTGCCTGGTGGAGGAGCTGGGCGGGGTGTCGACTCTGCATTCTTGCTCGGTCACGTTTCTCCGGGATTTCCAGGCCAGCGTCTTTCTCCTGGGGTCCAGCTCCATGTGGACCACGGGGGACCCGTCCGCCTCTGTTGTCACTGAGACAAAACAAACAAACAAGAAAGAAAGAAAAACAGAGCGAGAGTCTGGAACCTCTCTCCCCAGTCGACGTTGTCATTCAGACTGAGGGGACGCCTTTTGAAAGCATGAGGGGGGCACTGACCACCAAGGGCAGACAGTCAAATGGTCGACCAGTCGCTATGATGTGCACTGACCACCAGGGGGCAGACAGTCAACCGGTGGACCAGTCGCTATGACGTGCACTGACCACCAGGGGGCAGTCGACCGATCGACCAGTCGCTATGACGTGCACTGACCACCAGGGGGCAGACAGTCAACTGGTCGACCAGTCGCTATGACGTGCACTGACCACCAGGGGGCAGACAGTCAACTGGTCGACCAGTCGCTATGACGTGCACTGACCACCTGGGGGCAGTCGACCGATCGACCAGTCGCTATGACGTGCACTGACCACCTGGGGGCAGTCGACCGATCGACCAGTCGCTATGACGTGCACTGACCACCTGGGGGCAGTCGACCGGTCGACCAGTCGCTATGACGTGCACTGACCACCAGGGGGCAGACAGCCGACCGATCGACCAGTCGCTATGACGTGCACTGACCACCTGGGGGCAGTCGACCGATCGACCAGTCGCTATGACGTGCACTGACCACCAGGGGGCAGACAGTCAACTGGTCGACCAGTCGCTATGACGTGCACTGACCACCAGGGGGCAGACAGCCGACCGATCGACCAGTCGCTACGACGTGCACTGACCACCAGGGGGCAGACAGTCGACCGATCGACCAGTCGCTATGACGTGCACTGACCACCAGGGGGCAGTCGACCGATCGACCAGTCGCTATGACGTGCACTGACCACCAGGGGGCAGTCGACCGATCGACCAGTCGCTATGACGTGCACTGACCACCAGGGGGCAGACAGCCGACCGATGACCAGTCGCTACGACGTGCACTGACCACCGGGGGGCAGACAGTCGACCGATCGACCAGTCGCTATGACGTGCACTGACCACCAGGGGGCAGACAGCCGACCTATCGACCAGTCGCTACGACGTGCACTGACCACCAGGGGGCAGACAGCCGACCGATCGACCAGTCGCTATGACGTGCACTGACCACCAGGGGGCAGTCGACCGGTCGACCAGTCGCTATGACGTGCACTGACCACCAGGGGGCAGACAGTCGACCGGTCGACCAGTCGCTATGACGTGCACTGACCACCAGGGGGCAGACAGTCGACCGGTCAACCAGTCGCTACGACGTGCACTGACCACCAGGGGGCAAACAGTCGACCGGTCAACCAGTCGCTACGACGTGCACTGACCACCAGGGGGCAGACAGTCGACTTGTCGACCAGTCGCTATGACGTGCACTGACCACCAGGGGGCAGACAGTCGACCGATCGACCAGTCGCTATGATGTGCACTGACCACCAGGGGGCAGACAGTCGACCAGTCGACCAGTCGCTACGACGTGCACTGACCACCAGGGGGCAGACAGTCGACCGATCGACCAGTCGCTATGACGTGCACTGACCACCTGGGGGCAGACAGTCAACTGGTTGACCAGTCGCTATGACGTGCACTGACCACCAGGGGGCAGACAGTCGACCGGTCGACCAGTCGCTACGACGTGCACTGACCACCAGGGGGCAGACAGTCGACCGATCGACCAGTCGCTATGACGTGCACTGACCACCTGGGGGCAGACAGTCAACTGGTCGACCAGTCGCTATGACGTGCACTGACCACCAGGGGGCAGACAGTCGACCGATCGACCAGTCGCTATGACGTGCACTGACCACCTGGGGGCAGTCGACCGATCAACCAGTCGCTACGACGTGCACTGACCACCAGGGGGCAGACAGTCGACCGATCGACCAGTCGCTACGACGTGCACTGACCACCAGGGGGCAGACAGTCGACCTGTCGACCAGTCACTATGACGTGCACTGACCACCAGGGGGCAGTCAACCGGCGATGGCGAACCTTCTGAGCTCGGCGTGTCCGCATTTCGAAAAGCCCTCACTGACCTCTGGCCTCGTGTCACCTAGAGGAATTTTTTGATCTTTGCGACCGCCGTCAAACAAAGACGTACATGTTTGATATTTATGTTATATATTGAAATGCCACTGAACCAAGAAAAATCAACCCAAAAAAATGAGTTCGTGTGTCACCTCTCACCCGCGTGTCATGGGTTCGCGGTCCCTGGCCTAGACCCAGGTCGCCAGCACCTGCCTAGGTGTGGCCCACCCACCCCGGGGCCCTCCCCGGCACCTGCCCAGGTGTGGCCCACCCACCCCGGGCCCCTCGCCGGCACCTGCCCAGGTGTGGCCCACCCACTCCGGGGTCCTCACCTTCACCTACCCAGGTGTGGCCCGCCCACCCCGGGGCCCTCCCCGGGGCCCTCCCCGGCACCTGCCCAGGTGTGGCCCACCCACTCCGGGGCCGTCCCTGGCACCTGCCCAGGTGTGGCCCACCCACCCCGGGGCCCTCGCCGGCACCTGCCCAGGTGTGGCCCACCGACCCCGGGGCATTCCCCGGCACCTGCCCAGGTGTGGCCCACTCACCCCTGGGCCCTTGCCGGCACCTGCCCAGGTGTGACCCACCCACCCCCGGGCCGTCCCTGGCACCTGCCCAGGTGTGGCCCACCCACCCCGGGGCCCTCGCCGGCACCTGCCCAGGTGTGGCCCACCGACCCCGGGGCATTCCCCGGCACCTGCCCAGGTGTGGCCCACTCACCCCTGGGCCCTTGCCGGCACCTGCCCAGGTGTGACCCGCCCACCCCGGGGCCCTCCCCGGGGCCCTCCCCGGCACCTGCCCAGGTGTGGCCCACCCACTCCGGGGCCGTCCCTGGCACCTGCCCAGGTGTGGCCCACCCACTCCGGGGTCCTCACCTTCACCTACCCAGGTGTGGCCCGCCCACCCCGGGGCCCTCCCCGGGGCCCTCCCCGGCACCTGCCCAGGTGTGGCCCACCCACCCCGGGGTCCTCGCCGGCACCTACCCAGGTGTGCGTCTTCGCAGCGTGCAAAGCTGATGAGCACCAGAAGGCCGGCCAGGTCCAGCAGAACCGCCATCCCGGACCCACAGGGGACCTGCTGGCCAAAGAGGAGGCAGCACCAGGTCAGAGGTCACATTCCCCTCTCTCTCTCTCTTTTTAAAAATAGATTTTTTGCCGAACCGGTGTGGCTCAGTGGGTAGAACGTCGGCCTGCGGACTGAGGGGTCCCGGGTTTGATTCCGGTCAAGGGCATGGACCTGGGTGGCGGGCACATCCCCAGTGGGGGGCGTGCAGGAGGCAGCTGGTCGATGTTTCTCTCTCATCGATGTTTCTAGGTCTCTATCCCTCTCCCTTCCTCTCTGTAAAAAATCAATAAAATATATTTTTAAAAAATTAAAATAAAAATAGATTTTTTATTGATTTCAGAGAGAGGAAGGGAGAGGGAGAGAGAGAGAAACATCCACGAGGAGAGAGAATCACGGATCGGCCGCCTCTTGCCCGCCCCCTACTGGGGACCGACCCGAATTCGTGCACCCGGGCCTCTAATATTTATAAAATTCTAAACAAAGAAAAGGTTTTTGAGCCTCAAGTTGCAGAAGGACGGACGGTTCTGGGCCCGGGAGGGGAGGAAGTCTGTGGGTCACAGGCGTGTCTGGCCCCGGCGATAAGGCCCCCGGTGGGATAAGATCTCTCTCTCTCTGAGAGAGCAGCTCGATGCCTCGCACACAGAATCCGTTACCGATGGAAATTTCCTGCCTGGGCCAGTGTGGCTCAGTGGCCAGAGCGGCGGCCTGCCGACGGAAGGGTCCCGGGTTCGAATCCCGTCAAGGGCATGTCCCAAAGGTGTGGGCTCTGCCCCTCCCCTGGCCCTAAGGTGAGGTTTAACCACAACCACACCGAGACACACCCATGCAAATGGCCTTTATGCAAATGGCCTTTATGCAAATGGCCTTTATGCAAATGGACTTTATGCAAATGCACTTTATGCAAATGCCAATTTTTTTTTTATTTTTTTACAGAGAGGAAGGGAGGGGGAGAGAGAATTGGAAACATCGATGATGAGAGAGCAACATCGATCGGCTGCCTCCTGCACGCCCCCCACTGGGGATGTGCCCACAACCCAGGTCCATGCCCTTGGCCGGGAATCGAACCCGGGACCGTTCCGTCCGCAGGCCGACGCTCTATCCACTGAGCCACACCGGCCGGGCTGCCTTCGCCTTATGATTTCAAACACCCTGTGTCCCCCCCAAACCCCCCAAACCCCATCACCGCCCCAGAGATGAGAAGCATCGACTTACAGGTGTGTCCCCCGAGGTGGGTCTTTGTTTTTCCAAGACGCTGGCTTCTTGGGGTGAAACAGGGCAATTTTGGGCGATGCTCTCCCTTCAGTCCCCCCTAAACCGAGGCCCCCAGGGGTCCCCCCTCGGCTGTTGTCCTGGGGGCAGCTGGCAGAATTGGGGCATCAGCAAGAAGTTGCAAGAACCCCGTCTCTCTCTCTCTCTCTCTCTCTGTTAAAGAATTCTCTGCGAGGTCCGGTTTTGCACAAAATCAAACTCCTATCGCCCGGGCCCCCCTCCCTCTGGGCGGCCTGACCGGGGTGATCGTCTTATCGGGGGGAAAGGATGTTACCCCACAGGGCTGTCCGTCTCCAGACCCACTTCTGCTTTCTATTTTTATGATTTTAAAAAATATATATATTAATTTTTATTAATTTATATATACATTATTTTTTTAAAAAAATTTATATATAAATATATATATTTATTAATGCTATTCTAGTTTTAAAAATATATATATTAGTTTTTATTAATATATATACATGCATTATTTCTTAAAATTTTTATATATATAAATATATATATTTATTAATTCTGTTCTATTTTTAAAAATATATATTAATTTTTATTAATTTATATGCATGCCTTATTATTTTAAATTTTTATATATAAAAATATATATATTTATTAATTCTGTTCTATTTTTAAAAATATATATTAATTTTTATTAATTTATATACATGCATTATTTCTTAAAATTTTTATATATATAAATATATATTTATTAATTCTATTCTAGTTTTAAAAATATATATATTAATTTTTATTAATTTATATACATGCATTATTTCTTAAAATTTTTATATATATAAATATATATATTTATTAATTCTATTCTAGTTTTAAAAATATATATATTAATTTTTATTAATTTATATACATGCATTATTTCTTAAAATTTTTATATATATAAATATATATATTTATTAATTCTATTCTATTTTTTAAAATATATATATTAATTTTTATTAATTTATATATATTACTTTAAATTTTTTTATATATATCAATATATATTTTTATTAATTCTATTCACTTTTTTAAAAAAATATATATTTTTATTGATTTCAGAGAGGAAGGGAGATGGAGAGAGAGAGAGAGAAACATCCATGATGAGAGAGAATCATGGATCGGCCGCCTCCTGCACGCCCGCTACTGGGGATGGAGCCCGCAACCCGGGCCTGTGCCCTTGACCGGGAATCGAACCCGGGACCCTGCCGTCCGCAGGCCAACGGTCTACCCACTGAGCCACCCCGGCCGGGGCTGCAGCCCTATTTTTTTCATCTTCCTCTCGGGGTTCCCCTTTCGGTCGCCCCGTCCGGCTGGTCTGCTCGGGGAGCGGGGACTCTTGGGCGTGTCAGGTTCTCCGAGACGTTGTACGAGGTTCTGGTTCTGGTCCCGTGTTCGCACGGCCCAACCCCCACCCCCCACCCTCCTGAGCCCGGGGGGAAGCGCCCCAAAATGTGCCTCCATGGTGAGGGGCGCGTGGCTCTCTCGGGTCCTGTGAAGGGTCTGTTCGTGGGTGGGACCGTGTGCCTTTATTATTTTATTTTATTAATTCTATTCCATTATTTTATTTTACTTATTCTATTCTATTTATTTTATTTTTAATTAATTCTATTCTATTATTTTGTTTTATTTATTCTATTCTATTTTATTTATTTTATTCTATTCTATTTTATCTTTTTTATTTCATTTATTCTATTCTATTTATTCTATTCTATTCCATCTATTCTATTCTATTTTATTAGTTTATTTTATTTATTCTATTCTATTTTATTTATGTATGTATGTATGTATGTATTTATTTCATTTATTCTATTCTATCTTCTATTCTATTCTATTCTATTCTATTCTATTCTATTCTATTCTATTCTATTCTATTCTATTCTATTCTATTCTATTCTATTCTTTCTATACTGGTGGCCCAGTGCACGAAATTCATGCACTGGGGAGGGGGGGGTCTCTCAGCCCGGATGGCGAGAGGGTGCAGGCCAGGCCGAGGGACCCCACGGGTGCACGATCGGGGATAGGGAGGGACCATAGGGGGGGATCCAGGGCGTGTCCAGCCCGTCTCGCTCAGTCCCGATCGGCCGGACCCCAGCAGCAAGCTCACCTACCGGTCGGAGCGCCTGCCCCCTGGTGGTCAGTGCACGTCATAGCGACTGGTCGACCCGTCGACTGTCTGCCCCCTGGTGGTCAGTGCACGTCATAGCGACTGGTCGACCCGTTGACTGTCTGCCCCCTGGTGGTCAGGGCACGTCATAGCGACTGGTGGACCAGTCGACGGTCTGCCCCTGGTGGTCAGTGCACGTCATAGCGACTGGTGGACCAGTCGACTGTCTGCCCCTGGTGGTCAGTGCACGTCATAGCGACTGGTCGACCCATTGACTGTCTGCCCCTGGTGGTCAGTGCACGTCATAGCGACTGGTCGACCGGCAGACTGTCTGCCCCCTGGTGGTCAGTGCACGTCATAGCGACTGGTCGACCCGTTGACTGTCTGCCCCCTGGTGGTCAGGGCACGTCATAGCGACTGGTGGACCAGTCGACGGTCTGCCCCTGGTGGTCAGTGCACGTCATAGCGACTGGTGGACCAGTCGACTGTCTGCCCCCTGGTGGTCAGTGCACGTCATAGCGACTGGTCGCCCGGTCGACTGTCTGCCCCTGGTGGTCAGTGCACATCATAGCGACTGGTCGACCGGCCTTAGCATATCATTAGCATATTACGCTTTGGTTGGTTGGACGGACGGCAGGACCGCAGGACACTTAGCATATGAGGCTTTCATTACACAGGACTAGTGACCCGGTGCACGAATTCGTGCACAATGAAAGCAAATTAATTAGAAGAAATATTTTAATATCGCCATCCGCCCTCTCTCTATAATAGAAGTGATGACCGATTTCACGACCGACAATGACAGATCGAAACACACACACGTGGGAGTCAACTTAGCCTTTTATTTTATTTTATTTTTAAAATATATTTTATTGATTCTTTACAGAGAGGAAGGGAGAGGGATAGAGAGTTAGAAACATCGATGAGAGAGAAACATCGATCCGCTGCCTCCCGCATGCCCCCTACTGGGGATGTGCCCGCAACCCAGGTCCATGCCCTCGACCGGGAATCGAACCCGGGACCCTTCAGTCCGCAGGCCGACGCTCTATCCACTGAGCCACACCGGCCAGGGCGGGGGATATTTCTTTAAAAATCAATTTCATTTTTTGTTAATGCTCATCCGAGGGAATTCTCGTATTTTTAAAAAAGTTATTTAATTTTTTTTGTTAAACCTCACGCGAAGATATTATATTTTATTTAATTGTTTAATTATTTAATTTGCCTTTTTAATCCTCACCTCGGAAGTTTTTATTCTTTGTAATTCACTCTATTTTTTTGTTAATCCTCATCTGAGGATATCTTGTTTTATTATTATTATTATTAAACTTATTTTACTTTTTGATAATCCTCACCCCAGGATATTTTATTTTAATTTGCTTAATCCTCACCTGAGGATTTTTTTTTTAAAATTAATTTTAATTTTTGTTAATGCTCATCCAAGGATATTCTTGCATTTTTTTAAAAATTTATTTTAACTTTTTGTTAAACCTCTGCTTCAACCCGAGAATATTTTTGGTGTTTTTTCTAAAAAATTTATTTTGTGTCCATCCCCACCCCAGGATCAAATAAAATAAAAAAAAACACAATAAAATAAAAAAATAAGAAGTCCAAATTAAAAAAATATATCATAAAATAACGAATAAATAAAATAATAAGATTTTAACGAACTCTTAATGGTTTTAAAAACATTTTATGATTTTTGGTCGATGCAAAATTCGCCCGTCGGGGAAAGATAAATGTCACAGGATAAATATTTGCAGAATCTACTGGACAACATAAACCGATGAATAAAAATAGATCCGGAGACAGAAGAGGCATCGATCCGGCCATCAACCCAATGGACACAGACAACGGGGGGTCGAGGGCATGATTACGGGGTTCAGGGGGTGATAGGGGGATCAGGACCCAAATGTAATACCTTCATCAAGCAAGAGAAAGATTAAAAATCATAATAAAAAATTTAAAAAGTTTATCTGTGTTGTCGAAAGGTATTTATAGAGTTTCTTACCCCAATACCCCCCACCCCCACCGCTCCCCGGCCTCCAGCACACGATTGTCTATATTCCCAGCGAATACGCATTCACGTGCATACAAGTTCCCTCCTTTCATCAACGTTTCTCTCCCACTCCCTTCCTCTCTGTCAAAAAAAAAATCAATAAAAAAATAATTTTAAATTAAAAAAATAAACATCCGTTGAGAAAAACATATCTTCGGGCGAGGACGCACAAACAAGAAAAAATCTGAAAACAAGACCAATAAAAAAAAACCACCAAAAAACATCCCCAAAACAAAACAAAACGAAAATTCCGCACAGATTCCAAAACGACTGGGCAGCTGGCAGCCTCTGAGAGTCACACTTTTGCTGTGGACTCTTCAACCTCTTCCACGGAAAAGATCTCTTCGATGTCCCCTTTCCCGGCGGCTGGGGTAAATTTCTCCCAGATGATCTGGGAAGAGAAAAAAAAAGTAAGTTAGGGTGTCAGGTCTGCAGGATTCCCCCCTGTTTGCTGGTGGGGTGGGGATTGTAGATAGAAACTCCAAACAGATCTACATGGGTCTCCTTGTCCCCAGGCCGCCCTGCTGGAGGGTTTGTGGGCGAATGGGAGACGTCATGTAGGATGTGGGACGTGCAAAGGTCCTGGGGCAGGTTGGAGCTTGGACAGGAAAATGGGGGAAGTGGTTCAGCCTGGTTCCCCATGAGGCGAACAGGATGCTGAGGGGGTCCCCGGAAACCAGGGATCAGGAAGTGGGGTCCAGGGTGTGGGCTCAGGATTATGACCCGAGAGATGTCCATGTCATTAATGGGGTGAGCGAGCTGGGAGCTGGTTGTTATGAGGACAGCGGAGAGATGTGGTGCCTGCCTTCAGGGAGAGTGACCCCTGACAGGGTCCCTATATGGCGTGGGGTCTCCCCATTTTTTGTCACTCTTCACCCCCTTCTGGCACCTCCTTCAGGGGGTCCAGTCAGACTCCCTACTGTCTGTGTGTCTCTCAGTCTCTCAAGACCTGACCCCTGACCCCAAAGCAAGGCCACCAAGCTGGACACAGCATTCCGGCCACATCCCTGTAGCCCCCTTCAAGGGGTCACTCAAGCAGGAGATGGCGGGACATTCTCAGGGTCCCTGGACACCCCCACTTTCCACCCCGGATCACCCCCTTCCCCGGTCGAACCTCATCATCGGTGAGATAGTCATTGTTCACTTTATCTTTCACGCGAGGAATGGGCACCCCAACAAACCTAGTGAGACAAAAAAAAAAAAGTGTGAAGAATGAACCCAGGTGGCGGAGTTCCCCCTAGATGTCCAAGGAGACTTTCCCTGTCAATCAGATGGTGACTGGCGGTTTCCCTGTCCAATCAGATGGCGACTGAGGCCTTCCCTGTCCAATCAGAGATGAGCAACTATATCCCTTTCCCCTCCCCCACCAGCAGCATTTTTGCAGCCAGAACAATGTCATTGAAACATCACACAAGGACCCACTTAACCTACACAAAACAAACTAGGAGGCACTGGAGGAATCCAGTGTGGGGACCACAGGGGGCCCTTCTAGAACCTTCACTCTGACCCTTGGAGGCAGGGATGGGCGTGGGGAGTCCAGGGTCTTCGGTGATAAAGGCTGGGGCCTCCTAAGACCCATGTCCCTCCTTCCCCCCAAACTTAGGCGTGTGTGGCCCAGCCTCTGTTTTGTGAATTATTTATTATTCTTTGTTCTGTTTCTTTCTTTTTTTGTGTGTGTGTGTGAGTTATTTATTATTAAATTAATAACATCTGGGTGCATTGTCAGCCAGACCTGAGTTTACTAACTTTTAAATAAATATATACTAGAGGCCTGGTGCACGGAATGTGTATGGGGGGGGTGTTCCTCAGCCCAGCCTGCACCGATGGCTCCTAACCACTCATCTGCCTGCCTGTTTGATCGCCCCTAACCTCTCTGCCTGCGTGCCTGATCGCCCCTAACCATCTCTGCCTGCCTGCCTGATCGCCCCTAACCATCTCTGCCTGCCTGCCTGATCGCCCCTAACCACTCTGCCTGCCTGATCGCCCCTAACCACCTCTGCCTGCCTGATCGCCCCTAACCACCTCTGCCTGCCTGATCGCTGATTGGATTGGGCCCAAACGGGCAGTCGGACATCCCTCAAGGGGTCCCGGATTGGAGAGGGTGCAGGCCGGACTGAGGGACACCCCCCACCCCAAGTGCACGAATTTCGTGCACCGGGCCTCCAGCAATACATACATTGATTAATAAATAATCAACAACCACATGACTCAGCCACAACAAAGTGCCCATCATTGGTCTTCAGATCCGTTCCGGCATCGCGTGCGACTGGCGCCAGCGAGAGCTTTATGTGTGTCGCGCCTGCCCGAGTCAAAGTTTATTTTCAAATGACCAGTGCGCGTCACATGTACCGGCCGGTTGGTCGGCCGGTCGGTCGGCCGGTCGGTCGGCCGGTCGGACGGACGGTCGGACGGTCGGTCACTTAGCATTTTATATATAGATACAGATCCCATTTGATCTGTTCATATTTCAGCAACCAGTTAGAGGGTGTGCTCCGTGGTTAGCGCGTTGGCCCGCGCCCCCTCCCCCAAAGGGGTCACAGGTTTCATTCCTGGTCCAGGGCACGTATCTGGGTTTCAGGTTGGATTCCCCCGGTCCCGGTTGGAGCCCATGCGGAAAGGCGACCAATCAACATGTCTCTCTCTCCGCCTTCCCCCCGCTTATCGGGTCCGTGTCCCCGGCTGGGAATCGAACCCGCGGCCCCCGGCGCTCTAACCACTGAGCCACACCGGCCAGGGCGGGGGGTTTACCTATAGAAAAGGTAGAGGAAGACAAGGGCGCAGGCGAGGGTGCCCAGCATGACCATGGAGACAAAGGCCGCCGTGGACAACCATTCTTCGGAGCCTGGGGACAGAGAGGGAGAGAGAGGGGGGCAGATCAGGTACCCCCGTGGGGTCAACTCCCAACACCCGGCCCCCTCCTCCCCTGGCGAGTTCATGGCCGAGAAGAGATACCCAGAATTCCAGGGAAATGCTCTCTAAATCAGCGGTTCTCAACCTGGGGGTCGCGGCCCCCTTGGGGGGTCAAATGGCCCTTTCCCAGGGGTCGCTTGAGATCGTCGGAAAACACATCTATAATCACATATTGATTTTGTGATTGATCACTGTGCTTTCATGATGTTCGATGTGTCACCATGAAAATCCATCCTGCAGATCAGATGTTTCCATGACGATTCGTCACAGCAGCCACATGACGGCGATGACGTAGCCACGAGAATAATGTTATGGTCGGGGGTCCCCACAGCATGAGGAGCTGTATTCAGGGGTCGCGGCCTGAGGAAGGTTGAGAACCACTGATATAGATAGATATATAGATATAGATATAGATATAGATAGATATAGATATAGATATAGATATAGATATAGATATAGATATAGATATAGATAGATATAGATATAGATAGATATAGATATAGATATAGATATAGGTGATATAGATATAGATATAGATATAGGTATAGATATAGATATAGATATAGATATAGATATAGATATAGGTATAGGTATAGGTATAGGTATAGGTATAGATATAGATATAGATATAGATGGTATAGTGATGAAGCAGCCACGAGAATAATGTTATGGTCGGGGGTCCCCACAGCATGAGGAGCTGTATTCAAGGGTCGCGGCCTGAGGAAGGTTGAGACCAGCTGCCCTAAAGGGAAGATCCCAGTGTTACTCTGGCCAGTGTGGCTCAGTGGTTGAGCATCAACCTAGGAACCAGGAGGTCAGGGTTCGATTCCCGGTCAGGGCTCATGCCCGGGTTCTGGGCTCCGTCCCCAGTAGGGGGCATGCAGGAGGCAGCCGGTCCATGATTCTCTCTCATCATGGGTGTTTCTCTCTCTGTTTCCCTCACTCTCCCTTTCTTGCCGGGAGCCGGTCCATCCTTGCTGCTTGACACAGTCGCTGCAGGAAAGAAACATATGCACAGCATATGTTTCAAGGGAATAGCATACTGTTCTTAATATGTTTGCTCCCCTTAGCGCTGTGTGTTTTAACCAAGGTCACCTCTCCGAGAAAGGTTGTTTCCCCAGGTAGGAATTTTTCCCTGAAGTCAGGGAGGGGATGAAACTCCTTAACTAAGTGCCAGGCGGGTAGTTAATCACTTTAACTATGAACAATCATGCTTAAGCTACATAATCTTTACTCCCTGGAATGGAGATAAGAAACGCCCTAACCTTTGGAATAGAGATTGATAGGATTGGAATCAACTGGTATAAATACAGATGTAACAAGACAACAGGAGTCAGAACCTAGAGAGGCAGACCGAGAGATGGACCCGAGACACAGAACTCAGAACCTACAGACAGAACTTAAGAGACAGAACTTAAGAGACAGAACTTAAGAGACAGAACTTAGGAGACAGAACCTGGCTGGAGATCCTAACCAGAACTTCGCTGGAAATCCTAACCAGAACTTCGCTGGAGATCCTGACCAGAACTTGGCCAGAGGAACCTGGCTATGATGATCACCCGATGGCTGCCTCCGTGTCAAGAGAACCTGACTAGAACTTGGACAGAACCTGGCTGGAGAACCTAGCGAGGGAACATGGCTACAGAACCTGGCTGGAGATCCCGACAAGAGAACCCAACTATGCTGATGAACTGAACACTGCCTCTGTGCCATTCATTCCTTCTTCGCCGACTCCGTCCACACCTTTGGGGACCCCTGGACCCGCCGGGGCTGGACCCCGGCGCTTTCTCTCTAAAATCGATAAAAAAATATTTAAAAAATCAAAGGTTCTATTAAAAAAAATTAAAAGTGTGGCAGTGACGTCCGAGCCCCTGAATTCTGGCCAAGTAATAAAAGTCTCAGGGAGGAAACGACGGGCAGGAAGTTGCTAATTGAATTCCTACAACAGCTGGAAATAGGCCTCATTTAACAGCTCACCAGGGACCCAGGCTAATTGTCGGACGGGATCGGGCGGGGGCGGACTTTAGGAAGTCTGCTTGTCCGTCTCTTCCTTTGGGGCTGGGAGCCGTGGGGTTTGGGAGCCTTCTTTGTTTTTAAAAATATATTTTTATGGATTTCCAAGAGGCAGGGAGAGAGAGAGAGAGAAATATTCATGATGAGAGAGAGAGAGAATCATGGACCGGCCACCTCCTGACGCCCCCCATTGGGGATGGAGCCCGCAACCCGGGCCTGTGCCCTTGACTGGGATTCGAACCCATGACCCCCTGGTTCCTAGGAGGACGCTCAACCACTGAGCCACACCGGCCCGGCTCATGAGCCTCGATGAAGTTTCAGGGAGGCAAAATGCACGGGTCCTCGCTCCTGGAAGGACTCAGATCGATTCAGGTTCGGGCACCCCACTTCTCGGGGGGGATACGTACCAAACTCCACGGGCTGGCTCCAGGGGCCCCACTCCAGGACCCGGGAGTCGGCCGCCCGCATTCGCACAGTGTGCTTGGCTCTGGGCAGCGGTTTTGGAAACGTGTATTGATTTCCCCGGCCACCAGATACCTCGACCTTTGGGGAGAAGAGAGAGATGGAGCTGTCACGTCCGTTAAGCAAAAAAAAAAAAAAAAAGGTGTGGATGTGTTTTATTTTCATTATTATTAATATTATGGTCATTATAATTATTATTATCCTATAGAATAAAAGCCTAACATGCTAAGTGTCCGGTCGACCAGTTGGCCATTCAACCAATCAAAGCGTAATATGCTAATGATATGCTAAGGCCGCTCAACCGCTCGTTATGACGTGCACTGACCACCAGGGGGCAGACAGTCGACCGGTCGACCAGTCGCTATGACGTGCACTGACCACCAGGGGGCAGACAGTCGACTGGTCGACCAGTCGCTATGACGTGCACTGACCACCAGGGGGCAGACAGTCAACTGGTCGACCAGTAGCTATGACGTGCACTGACCACCAGGGGGCAGACATGCTGATCAGTAAGTTAGTTTGCTGTTGGGATCTGGCTGATTGGGACTGAGCGATACGGGCTGGACAGCCTCCCGCGTCCCTCCCCAGCCCCAATCGTGCACCAATGGGGTCCCTCAGCCTGGCCTGCACCCTCTCGTCATCCGGGACCCCTTGGGGGATGTCGGGGAGCCGGTTTTGGCCCCATCCCGCAGGCCAGGCCGAGGGACCCCACTGGTGCACGAATTCATGCACCGGGCCTCTAGTAAACATAGATTTTTAAAAAGATCTCAGGGTTGTAATAACTCATCTCAACGTGAGCCCAGAACACCCCGCCCAGGCCCCCGGGAGCGACTATGGGAAGCGCCCCTACATTTCCGACAAGATGGGGACGAGATGAAGCTCCAGGAAGGGGCATAATTTGGGCTTAGAATCTTCACTCACCAGCTGATGGTCACTGGGCTGCCTACTGTTCTGGAGAAACAAACAAACAAACAAACAAACAAAGGCACAAATAAACAAAACAGAATAGATTTAATTTTCTCCATTGAAACATTGTTTTTTCTCTAAAGTGTCGTCCGTTTTGCCCTTTGAGGGAGAAAACTACCTATGGGCGGGCCAGTGACCTTGTGAGCTCTGCTACCCTGGAGGTGACACAGGCAGAAGGGTGACGTGGGCCCCGCAAACCAACCCTTTATTCGTCTGGATCCCCAACAGGCGGACATGGATCCTCGTTAAATCCAGGTGGACATGGAGCCCAGACCTTCCCATCGTCTACACTGGGCCCAGGTGGACGTATAACTATTGGTCTTTCCTTGTCTACACTGTCTATGTGGATGTATAACTATTGCTTTTTCCTAGTCTACACTGGACCCAGGTGGACGTATAACTATTGGTTTTTCCTAGTCTACACTGGACCCAGGTGGATGTGTAACTATTGGTCTTTCCTCGTCTACACTGTGTCCAGGTGGAGTATAACTATTGGTCTTTCCTTGTCTACACTGGACCCAGGTGGATGTGTAACTATTGGTCTTTCCTCATCTACACTGGGCCCAAGTGGACGTATAACTATTGGTCTTTCCTCGTCTACACTGGGCCCAGGTGGACGTATAACTATTGGTCTTTCCTTGTCTACACTGGGCCCAGGTGGACGTATAACTATTGGTCTTTCCTCGTCTACACTGGGCCCAGGTGGACGTATAACTATTGGTCTTTCCTCGTCTACACTGGGCCCAGGTGGACGTATAACTATTGGTGTTTCCTTGTCTACACTGGGCCCAGGTGGAGGTATAACTATTGGTCTTTCCTCGTCTACACTGGGTCCAGGTGGACGTATAACTATTGGTCTTTCCTTGTCTACACTGGGCCCAGGTGGACGTATAACTATTGGTCTTTCCTCATCTACACTGGGTCCAGGTGGACATATAACTATTGGTCTTCCCTTGTCTACACTGGGCCCAGGTGGACGTATAACTATTGGTCTTTCCTTGTCTACACTGGGTCCAGGTGGACGTATAACTATTGGTCTTTCCTTGTCTACACTGGGTCCAGGTGGACGTATAACTATTGGTGTTTTCTCGTCTACACTGGGTCCAGGTGGACGTATAACTATTGGTCTTTCCTTGTCTACACTGGGCCCAGGTGGACGTATAACTATTGGTCTCTCCTTGTCTACACTGGGCCCAGGTGGACGTATAACTATTGGTCTTTACTCGTCTACACTGGGTCCAGGTGGACGTATAACTATTGGTCTTCCCTTGTCTACACTGGGCCCAGGTGGACGTATAACTATTGGTCTTTCCTTGTCTACACTGGGTCCAGGTGGACGTATAACTATTGGTCTTTCCTTGTCTACACTGGGTCCAGGTGGACGTATAACTATTGGTGTTTTCTCGTCTACACTGGGTCCAGGTGGACGTATAACTATTGGTGTTTCCTTGTCTACACTGGGTCCAGGTGGACGTATAACTATTGGTGTTTTCTCGTCTACACTGGGTCCAGGTGGACGTATAACTATTGGTGTTTCCTTGTCTACACTGGGCCCAGGTGGAGGTATAACTATTGGTCTTTCCTCGTCTACACTGGGTCCAGGTGGACGTATAACTATTGGTTTTTCCTCATCTACACTGGGTCCAGGTGGACGTATAACTATTGGTCTCTCCTCGTCTACACTGTGCCCAGGTGGACGAATAACTATTGGTCTTTCCTTGTCTACACTGGGTCCAGGTGGACATATAACTATTGGTGTTTCCTTGTCTCCACTGGACCCAGGTGGACGTATAACTATTGGTCTTCCCTTGTCTACACTGGGCCCAGGTGGACGTATAACTATTGGTCTTTCCTTGTCTACACTGGACCCAGGTGGATGTGTAACTATTGGTCTTTACTCGTCTACACTGGGTCCAGGTGGACGTATAACTATTGGTCTTCCCTTGTCTACACTGGGCCCAGGTGGACGTATAACTATTGGTCTTTCCTTGTCTACACTGGGTCCAGGTGGATGTATAACTATTGGTCTTTACTCGTCTACACTGGGTCCAGGTGGACGTATAACTATTGGTCTTCCCTTGTCTACACTGGGCCCAGGTGGACGTATAACTATTGGTCTTTCCTTGTCTACACTGGGTCCAGGTGGATGTATAACTATTGGTCTTTCCTTGTCTACACTGGGTCCAGGTGGACGTATAACTATTGGTGTTTCCTCGTCTACACTGGGTCCAGGTGGACGTATAACTATTGGTGTTTTCTCGTCTACACTGGGTCCAGGTGGATGTATAACTATTGGTTTTAACTCATCTACACTGGGTCCAGGTGGACGTATAACTATTGGTCTCTCCTTGTCTACACTGGGCCCAGGTGGACATATAACTATTGGTCTCTCCTTGTCTACACTGGGCCCAGGTGGACATATAACTCTTGGTCTCTCCTTGTCTACACTGGGCCCAGGTGGACATATAACTCTTGGTCTTTCCTTGTCTACACTGGGCTCAGGTGGACATATAACTATTGGTCTTTCCTTGTCTAACTATTGGTCATCATGTTCCTGTTACTGCGTCTGCCTCTCCACCATCACCCTGAGGACTTTCATGGACACTTGGAGCTGTGTCTCTCTCATTGGAGCTGCTATTGGGGTGCCCCTCCCCTGAGGACCACCTCTCCCCACCTCCGCCCCACCCTCCCTGCTTCCCAGCGGTGTCCCCCCATCCCTTCCTTGGACCCTGGCCTTCCTTCGGGGCCCTGGGGGTGCCCTCCAGCTCTCTGGGGTCCAGGGCCCTGCAGTTCTCGGTCATACACAATCCGGCATGCAGTGGCCCTCGCTCACCTGTCTGTGGATGTCCAGCTGGTACTCCATCTCCCAGTTGGACAGGAACATGCGGATCCTGGGGGTGTCCCACTGGACGAGGCAATGGGAGGCATTGCACTGGAGGGTGATGTTGCCAGGGGGGTCGTAGATTTCTGGGAGGAGAGACCGGGGTGTGCCCCATAAGCTGGGGTGTCTCCAGTGAGACCCTCCGAGGGGACACCCCAAAGGGGGGGCCTGGGAAGTGAGACCCAGGAGGTCAGACCCGAAAGTGAGAGCCTGGAGGACCACCCAGGGACATTTGGAGCCCCAGGCGCTAGGGGAGGCAGGGGGGGACCCTCCATGGCACCTCCAGAGGGAGCAGGGCCCTGGGACACCCGGTCTCCAGGATCGACAGGAGGGAGCAGGGCCCGGGGACACCCGGTCTCCAGGCTGGACAGGAGGGAGCAGGACCCTGGGACACCCGGTCTCCAGGATCGACAGGAGGGAGCAGGGCCCTGGGACACCCGGTCTCCAGGATCGACAGGAGGGAGCGTGGCCCTGGGACACCCAGTCTCTAAGATCAACAGGAGGGAGCAGGGCCCTGGGACCCCTGGATCTCAGACTCCTGGTCCCCAGGATGATGAGAAGATACATGTTCATCGTTCTAAGCCCCCCAGGAACCTTCTGCAGCTTTCAAAGCAAATTGGGCGTTGATATCCTATACAATAAAAGCATGGTATGCAAATTGTCCCCTCAACGGGGAGGTCACCCGGGAGTTCGACCAGGGGGCAGGGCCAGCCAGGGGAAGGGAGGGAGTCTCCAGCCAGCAGCCGGAAGCTGCTAGGAACCGTACCAGTGCACGAATTTCATGCACCGGGCCTCTAGTATATAGACAAGCAGTGGTTCAATCATAGATCCTGGTTCTTAACTAGGTTCTTTATTTTACAAATTCATGGGCTGCAAGAGGAGTTTTGTGAATGGATATTTTATTTATTTTTTTAAATATATTTTCATTAGCAGCCCGGTGCACAAATTTGTGCACTGAATGGGGGTGGGACTGGCCTGCCCCAGCTGGGGCCGATCAGGCTGGGCTGGCGAGGGGGAGGGGATGCGGGAGGATGACTGGCCGGCCCCACCCCCCGGTCGAACTCCCGGTTGAACTCACGGTCAAGGGGAGAATTTACATATCAGCCTTTTATTCTATAGGATTGATTTCAAAGAGAGGAAGGGAGAGGGAGAGAGAGATGGAAACATCCACGATGAGAGAGAATCACGGACTGGCCGCCTCCTGCACGCCCCCGACCTGGAACCGAGCCCACAACCCGGGCCTGTGCCCTTGGCCGCGAATCGAACCCGGGACCCTTCATTCCGCAGGCTGATGCTCTATCCACTGAGCCACACCGGCCAGGAACTTACCTATTGTCTTTAATATCAACCGATCGTCGAAGAACTGGATGCCTGCGCTGGGACTGGTGCCGTTGACGAGGATGTAAATCTCGGAACCGAACTCGGAGGCCCCTTGGAGGTGACATCCCACGTGGGTGGCCCTTGCGTCTCTGAGGTAATAGGGACACTCTCTCGCGCTCCCCGACCTGCAAGAGGCCGAGATGTTGGGGCAACATGAAGACCTGGGCATTTCTCACAGTTGTTTCTGTGAGCTCAACGCTTCCCGTACGTCAAGCATGTCAAACTCGCAGCCCACGGGCCGCGTGTGTGGCCCACAACAAATACTTTTACCACCCAGCCAATAGAGCTGTAGATAAGACACATTATCATAAAGATTTCGTAACTTAATTTTTACAATATCCTGTTATACATCATCTCTCTATATAAAAGCCTAATAGGCTAAGTGCCTGACTGTTCCACAAGTCGCTATGATGTGCACTGACCACCAGGAGGCAGACAGTCAACAGATTAATCAGTTGCTATGATGGGCACTGACCACCATGGGGCAATCGACAGATTAATCAGTCGCTATGATGGGCACTGACCACCAGAGGGCAGTCGACAGATTAATCAGTTGCTATGACGGGCACTGACCACCAGAGGGCAGTCGACAGATTAATCAGTTGCTATGACGGGCACTGACCACCAGAGGGCAGTCGACAGATTAACCAGTCGCTATGACGTGCACTGACCACCAGAGGGCAGACAGTCGACAGATTAATCAGCTGCTATGACGAGCACTGACCACCAGAGGGCAGTCGACAGATTAATCAGTCGCTATGACGTGCACTGACCACCAGAGGGCAGACAGTCGACAGATTAATCAGTTGCTATGACGTGCACTGACCACCAGGGGGCAGTCGACAGATTAATCAGTCGCTATGACGTGCACTGACCACCAGGGGGCAGACATTCGACAGATTAATCAGTCGCTATGATGTGCACTGACCACCAGGGGGCAGACAGTCGACAGATTAATCAGTTGCTATGACATGCACTGGCCACCAGGGGGCACACAGTTGACCGGTCATTATGACGTCCACTGACCACCAGGGGGCGACTGCTTCGACCTGTAGTTTAACTTCCTGCTGGAGTCCAGCCGATTATGACTGAGTGAGACGGGCTGGACTCGCCCTGGAGCCTCGGCCTGCGGACTGAGGGGCCCCGGGTTCGATTCCCGGCCAAGGGCATGGACCTGGGTTGCGGGCACATCCCCAGTGGGGGGCGTGCAGGAGGCGGCTGATCGATGTTTCTCTCTCATCGATGTTTCTAACTCTCTCTCCCTCTCCCTTCCTCTCGGTAAAAAAATCCATAAAAAATATATTTAAAACGAAAACAACAAAAATCCCCATTTTTCTGTGAAAATGGAAGCTTGTCACTTACTGTAGGTCTCGGAGGTGCAGAAAGTACTGGACGTTTTCCGGGGCGGCCGGACCCCGGGCCCACGTGCAGTTCATGAAATCCGCCCGGTAGACGAGGCAGGAGACGTTCTGGGCGGCGGTGCCCTGTCCACCTGGGCCGAGACAAGGAACGATATATATATATTTTAATATATTTTATTGATTTTTAAAAATATATCTATTTTATTGATTTTTTACAGAGAGGAAGGGA
>JASKON010000052.1:772500-807500 GCA_036010255.1 Myotis pilosus
CAACAAGATGGCGGCTAATTTGCATATGTAGGCACAATGCAGGGAGGTGAAAGGGAAAGCAGGAAGAAGCCCCCTGCCACTGACAGGGATCGGAAACCCAGGGGGGCGCTAAGAGCCCCCAGGGCCGCCTTTGCCCTGCCCCCCAGCCATGATGGGAGAATCAGGGGCCTTTGCTGCCCTGGCCAGTGATAGCAGGAAGTAGGGGTGGAGCCAGCAATGGGAGCTGGGCAAGGTTGAAGCTGGCAGTCCCGGGAGCTAGGGGTCCCTTGGCTGGGCCTAAAGCAGAGCCCACGATCGCGGGGCACTGCAGCTGCAGGTCCCCGCTGCCCGGGCCTGATGCCTCGGCTAGAGGTGTTAGGCCTGGCCAGGGGCGGAGCCTGCAACCGCGGGAAGCTGGGGGTCCCCTGCCCAGGCCTAATGCCTTGGCCAGAGGTGTTAGGCCTGGGCAGGGGTGGAGCCTGCAACCGCGGGAAGCTGGGGGTCCCCTGCCCAGGCCTAATGCCTTGGCCAGAGGCGTTAGGCCTGGGCAGGGGCAGAGCCTGAAACCGCGGGGAGCTGGGGGTCCCCTGCCCAGGCCTAATGCCTCTAGGGGCAGAGCGGGAGATCGTGGGGAGCTGGGTCCCCTGCCCAAGCCTACTGCCTTGGCCAGAGGTGTTAGGCCTGGGCAAGGGTGGAGCCTGCAACCGCGGGGAGCTCGGGGTCCCCTGCCCAGACCTAATGCCTCTAGGGGCAGAGCGGGAGATCATGGGGAGCTGGGAGTCCCCTGCCCAGGCCTAATGCCTTGGCCAGAGGTGTTAGGCCTGGGCAGGGGCAGAGCCTGCAACCGCGGGGAGCTGGGGGTCCCCTGCCCAGGCCTAATGCCTTGGCCAGAGGCGTTAGGCCTGGGCAGGGGCAGAGCCTGAAACCGCGGGGAGCTGGGGGTCCCCTGCCCAGGCCTAATGCCTCGTCCAGAGGTGTTAGGCCTGGGCAGGGGCAGAGCAGGAGATCGTGCGGAGCTGGGGGTCCCCTGCCCAAGCCTAATGCCTTGGCCAGAGGTGTTAGGCCTGGGCAGGGGCGGAGCCTGCAACCGCGGGGAGCTGGGGGTCCCCTGCCCAGACCTAATGCCTCTAGGGGCAGAGCGGGAGATCGTGGGGAGCTGGAAGTCCCCTGCCCAGGCCTAATGCCTTGGCCAGAGGTGTTAGGCCTGGGCAGGGGCGGAGCCTGCAACCGCGGGGAGCTGGGGGTCCCCTGCCCAGGCCTAATGCCTCTAGGGGCAGAGCGGGAGATCATGGGGAGCTGGGGGTCCCCTGCCCAAGCCTAATGCCTTGGCCAGAGGTGTTAGGCCTGGGCAGGGGCGGAGCCTGCAACCGCGGGGAACTGGGGGTCCCCTGCCCAGACCTAATGCCTCTAGGGGCAGAGCGGGAGATCGTGGGGAGCTGGGAGTCCCCTGCCCAGGCCTAATGCCTTGGCCAGAGGTGTTAGGCCTGGGCAGGGGCAGAGCCTGAAACCGCGGGGAGCTGGGGGTCCCCTGCCCAGGCCTAATGCCTTGGCCAGAGGCGTTAGGCCTGGGCAGGGGCAGAGCCTGCAACCGCGGGGACCTGGGGGTCCCCTGCCCAGGCCTAATGCCTCGTCCAGAGGTGTTAGGCCTGGGCAGGGGCAGAGCAGGAGATCGTGTGGAGCTGGGGGTCCCCTGCCCAGGCCTAATGCCTTGGCCAGAGGTGTTAGGCCTGGGCAGGGGCGGAGCCTGCAACCGCGGGGAGCTGGGGGTCCCCTGCCCAGGCCTAATGCCTCTAGCGGCAGAGCGGGAGATTGTGGGGAGCTGGGAGTCCCCTGCCCAGGCCTAATGCCTTGGCCAGAGGTGTTAGGCCTGGGCAGGGGCAGAGCGGGAGATCGTGGGGAGCTAGGAGTCCCCTGCCCAGGCCTACTGCCTTGGCCAGAGGTGTTAGGCCTGGGCAGGGGTGGAGCCTGCAACCGCGGGGACCTGGGGGTCTCCTGCCCAGGCCTAATGCCTCTAGGGGCAGAGCGGGAGATCGTGGGGAGCTGGGAGTCCCCTGCCCAGGCCTAATGCTTTGGTCAGAGGCGTTAGGCCTGGGCAGGGGCGGAGTCTGCAACCGAGGGGAGCTGGGGGTCCCCTGCCCAGGCCTGACACCTCTGCTGGAGGCCTCAGGCCTGGTCAAGGGGCCGATCCGGTGACTGGTGATCGGAGGGTGATGAGGGTCAACTCCTCTGGCTGAGACATCAGGCCTGGGCGGGGGGCTGGGGGTCCCCTGCCCAGGCCTGATGCCTGGGCCAGAAGCATCAGGCCTGGGGAGAGGCAGAGCCGGGGATTGGGGGGATATGATGGTCCCCTTGCCCAGGCCTGAGTCAGAGGCGTCAGGCTTGGGCGGGGGGTGGAGCAAGCGATCAGAGGGAAATGGGGGTCCCCTGCCCAGGCCTGATGCCTGGGCCAGAGGCATCAGGCCTGGGCTGGGGGCAGAACCAGTGATGGGGGGGAGATGGGGGTCCCCTGTCTAAGCCTGCCAGGCCTGGGCAAGGGCCCGATCAGGCGATCGGAGGGTGATGGGAGTCAACGCCTGAGGGCTCCCAGTATGTGAGAGGGGGCAGGCTGGGCTGAGGGACACTCCCCCCCCAACCAGTGCACAAATTTCGTGCACCGGGCCCCTAATGTGTATATAAATATAAAACTATATAAAAACATATAAAATATATGAAAATATATAAAATATATGAAAGTATATAAAAGTATATACAATATGTAAAAATATATATAAATATACATATAAATTAATAAAAATAAAAATATTAGAGGCCCAGTGCACGAAATTCGTGCAAGCGTAGGCCTCCCTTCCCCCGGCTGCCAGCACCAGCATCCCTCTCGCACCCAGGACCCTGGCGTCTCTCACAGCCCCGGCTTCATCCGGAAGGTCATCCGGAAGGCCGTTTGGTCTAATTAGCATATTAGGCTATTTATATATATATATATATATTAATTTCAGAGAGAGAGAGAGAGAAACACCAATGAGGAGAGAGAATCATGGACCGGCCGCCTCCCGCACGCCCCCCGCTGGCGATCAAGCCTGCCACCTGGGCTTGTGCCCTCGACCGGGAAATCGAACCCGGGACCCTTCCGTCCGCCAGCCGGCGCTCTACCTACTGAGCCACCCTGGCCGGGGTCACGTTTCCCCAAATCCATCCCTGTGGTCTCCCCGCATCCAGGCTAACAGGGTCCGAGTGAGGGACCCCCAAAGGCGGGTATTGATGGCCCACGTACCCTCAGGGTCACGGATCCCCTTTTCCGGGTCCGCATCCCGCACTGGACGGCTGTGGTGTGGTTGCCGCAGGCCCAGGTCAAGTTCTTCCTCCAGGGGTCAAAGGTGACGTGGAGGCTGGGGGCGGGCGCGACGGTCGGACGGCCTGAAGGACAAGGTGCCCAGGGTCAGAAACGACCGTTTTCATATTATTTTTAACTATTTACCCTATTGACAAGTATTGACAAGTATTGATAAGTATTGACAAGTATAGGGTGACCCCAAATTTCACGCAAGATTTGAATTCTGCGTGAGCATTCACAGCAGCAACAAATCAATAAATAAAAACCTAATTTTACTGGGTTTATCGAATCGGATTCTAATATCTGTGGCCCTTGGATGTCAATCAATCCCTTCGATTCGATCAGCATCACCCAGGACCCATGACGGCCCAGGAGCAGGGACCAGGAAGACCAATGGAGACCGCGGCTTTGAGTCTGTGCCAGCAAAGCCGGGGAGGCCATGGACCCGATAAGCTATTCCATCCATAAACCCTAGACTGTGTCCTTTATGAATCCATAAAAAATTCACAGTTTTTAATCATAAACCTGTGTTTTCTATCAAAATTACTTCTTGCATGAATTTTGGGACACTGTTTATATACATACACTATATACATATCCCATGTTCAATGGCTGTTAAATTTCAACAAAAGATTGCATATGTTCCAGCAAAGCTGGGGAGGCCATTGGCCTTATGTCTATTCCACACATAACCCTGTACTGTTTACTTTATGAATCAATAAAAAAATTACAATTTTTAATGATAAACCCATGTTTTCCATCGAAATTACTTCTTGCGTGAATTTTGGGACATTCTTTATATATACACTATATACATATCCCATGTTCAAAGGCTGTTACATTTCAACAAAAGAGTGTGTATGTGTCATCAAAGCCGTGGAAGCCATGGACCAATGGGCTATTCCATCCATAAACCCTAGACTGTGTCCTTTATGAATCAATAAAAAAATTCACAATTTTTAGTTATAAACCTGTATTTTCAGCCAAAATTACTTCTTGCGTGAATTTTGGGACACCCTTTTTATATATACACTATATACATAGCCCATGTTCAACGGCTGTTAAATTTCAACAAAAGAGTGTGTATGTCCCAGCAAAGCCGGGGAGGCCATGGACCTGATGGGCTATTCCATACAAAACCCTAGACTGTCCGCTTTATGAATCAATAAAAAATTTACAATTTTTATTGATAAACCTCTGTTTTCTACCAAAATGACTTCTTGCGTGAATTTTGGGACACCCTATATATGTGTAAAAAAAATTAAAAAATGAGAAATAACTGAATTTGAGTGGCAGGGAGGAGTCGCGCACGTAGCTGTACTTACCCCGGGGCTCCTGGGTCAGTAGACACGCCGGTTCGAGCAGCGTCAGGACCAGGGCGGCTCTCACCAGGGGACCCATGGGGGGTGGGGGCCGCCCCAGGGTCAGGGAGCTGCCGGATGGAGAGAGAGTCACACTGTGAGCAAACCCACTCTCTCTGAACATCAACGGAGCCCTGGACGGTGTGGCTCAGTGGCTAGAGCGTCGGCCTGCGGACCGAAGGGTCCCGGGTTCGATTCCCGGTCAAGGGCATGGACCTGGGTTGCAGGCTCCTCCCTGGCCTGGGTCCGGGGTCCTGGTCGGTGTGTCTCTCTCACACCGACGTGTCTCTCTGTCTCTCCCTCTCTCTTCCTCTCTTTCTAAAGCAAACATGTCAAACTCGCGCCCACAAATGAATATTTTTCTGGCTCAGCCTATAGAAGGGTCTGTAAGAAATGCTCTTTTTAAAAATATATTTTATTGATTTTTTTACAGAGAGGAAGGAAGAGGGATTGAGAGTTAGAAACATCAATGAGAGAGAAACATCGATCAGCCGCCTCCTGCACTCCCCCCACTGGGGATGTGCCCGCAACCCAGGTCCATGCCCTTGACAGGAATCGAACCCGGGACCCTTCAGTCCGCAGGCCGAGGCTCTATCCACTGAGCCACACCGGTCAGGGCTGTAAGAAATGTTTTAATAAAAATTTCGTAACTTAATCTTTATAATATCCTGTTATACATAATCCTATGTAATAAAAGCCTGATATGCTAAGAGTCCGGTCGTCCGGTCAGACATTCAGCCAATCAAAGCGTAATATGCTAATGACATGCTAAGGCTGCTCAACCGCTCGCTGTGACGTGCACTGACCACCAGGGGGCAGACAGTCGACCGGTCCACCAGTCGCTATGACGTGCACTGACCACCAGGGGGCAGTCGACGGGTCGACCAGTCGCTGTGACGTGCACTGACCACCAGGGGGCAGACAGACCGGTCCACCAGTCACTATGACGTGCACTGACCACCAGGGGCAGACAGTCGACCGGTCCACCAGTCGCTATGACGTGCACTGACCACCAGGGGCAGACAGTCGACTGGTCGACCAGTCGCTATGACGTGCACTGACCACCAGGGGGCAGACGCTCCCACCGGTAGGTGAGCTTGCTGCTGGGGTCCAGCCGATCAGACTGAGCGAGACGGGCCAGACACGCCCTGGAGCCCTCCCGTCCCTCCCCAACCCCGATCGTGCACCCGTGGGGTCCCTCGGCCTGGCCTGCACCCTCTTGCCATCCAGGACCCCTCGGGGGATGTCAGGGAGCCGGTTTCACCCCGATCCCACAGGCCAGGCCGAGGGACCCCACTGGTGCACGAATTCATGCACCGGGACCTCTAGTCAATCAATCAATCAATCAATCAATCAGTCAATCAATCAATAGAAATATAAAGAAATAGAGAACCAGAATAGGTCTCCACGTTCAGGCACGTGGAGGGTCGAAGGAGGGGACAGACGGTCAGTCGTCCGGGGGTGGCCAGGCTGCCCGCCCGAGATGCAGGGGAAGCTCCTCACCCTGGACGTCCAATCCAAGGCTCCGTCTTTCTCTCTGTCCCAGGGTCCGGGGGGCGGCCCGGCCCAGCCACGCCCTCTCCCTGGCTCTCGTTTCATTTCTCTAAAGTCCCCTCCTCCTCCTCCTCCTCCTCCTCGTAGACACCCCTGTCACTTCTGCTTTCCACTCCCCACTTCCCACTTCCCCGCCCACCTCCCGCCCACGTGGACTCGCCCGTGAGTACCTGGTGGGGTGCAGCCAGGAGCCAGGAGCCCACAGATACAGGCACCTGGTTTTCATTTATCTATTAAATATATATGTTTATTGATCTCAGAGGGGAAGGGAGAGGGAGAGAGAGAGAGAGAGAGAGAAACATCGAAGATGAGAGAGAATCATGGACCGGCCGCCTCCTGCACGCCCCCCACTGGGGATGGAGCCCGCAACCCGGGCCTGTGCCCTTGACCGGGAATCGAACCCAGGACCCTTCAGTCCACAGGCCGATGCTCTATCCACTGAGCCACATCGGCTACAGCTATTTTATTTATTTATTTTTTAAAAAAATACATTTTATTGATTTTTTTACAGCGAGGAAGGGAGAGGGATAGAGAGTTAGAAACATCGATGAGAGAGAAACATCGATCAGCCGCCTCCTGCACGCCCCCCACTGGGGATGTGCCCGCCACCCAGGTCCATGCCCTTGACCGGGAATCGAACCCGGGACCCTTCAGTCCACAGGCCGACGCTCTATCCACTGAGCCACACCGGTCAGGGCTATATTTTTCAATTTTTAAATAATTCTTTATTGCTGAATGGATTACATATGTCCCCACTGACCCTGCCCAGCGTGCCCCCCCTCACCTGCCCCAGCCAGTTTGGCTCAGTGGATAGAGCGTCGGCCGGCGGACTGAAGGGTCCCGGGTTCGATTCCCGGTCAAGGGCACAGGCCCGGGTTGCGGGCTCCATCCCCAGTAGGGGGCGTGCAGGAGGCGGCCGGTCCGTGATTCTCTCTCATCATGGATGTTTCTCTCTCTCTCTCCCTCTCCCTTCCTCTCTGAAATCAATAAAAATATTTTTTTAAAAGAAAGAAATATCAGGTCGCGGCCTCAGGTCCCCCCCGGCCCCAAGCGCGAGGGCGCGATGGCGTTACGACCATTTGCATATCGGCTCTTTATTCTGTAGGATGTAAAGCCTTTGTTCTTAGTGGCTTTTTACCTCCTTCTGCCAACTGCCCTCGACCGGGGACCGCCCACCATCGCCCCCTCGCCTGTGTGGGCACCTGGACCTGCGCACCCCTTGAGGCCCCACCCCCCGGCCTCCCAACCTCCCCTCCTCTCCCCTCCCTCTGCACAGGGAACCCCACTTTCTCCCAAAAGAGGGAACTTAAAAAGCCGCAGACCACAGGCCTTGCGAGGTCTCCTCCGCCCAGGTAACACGTATCCGTGAGCCACAGGGAAACCAGAATCGCCCCAATCCTGCTCCACCCAGACATGCAACCCTGATCTTGGGGGGCCTGAGGGACTCCCACGGAGACCTAGGGCTTTTGGGGTGACCCCGCGGGGCTGGGCAGATGCACCCCGCGCCCCCCACAAACATCGTTGCATCCTCTCCCCGTTGCATCCTCATCTCCTCATTTCAGAGGCCTCCCTGCACGCCCTCCGCCCCCCAGGAAGCGAAGGGACCCCCCAACATTGCCTAACCCCAAGTTGCTTGCCTCCAGGAGTTCCTCTTTCCAGGCTTTTCAACCCAAGTTCCCTTTGGCCGGGATTAGGCAAGCTCTCAACTTCTCTAAACTTGACTTAAAAAAACCCCCAAAAAACTCCTACACACCCCCCCCCCAATCCATACCATCATCTCCCCTTAAACATAAATGGTGGGTTATAATGTCGGGATTGTCTTCTTGAAAAAAAAAAAGAATAAATAAATGATTTTTTATTTTTTTCTATTTCTTTTAAAAAATGTATTTTTATTGATTTCGGAGCGGAAGGGAGAGAAACATCCATGATGAGAGAGAATCATGGACCGGCCGCCTCCTGCCCGCCCCCGACTGGGGATGGAGCCCACAACCCGGGCCTGTGCCCTTGACCAGGACTCGAACCCAGGACCCTTCAGTCCGCAGGCCGACACTGTATCCACTGAGCCGCACCGGCCAGGGCAGGGCCATATCATATTTTTAAAAAGTAAAAATTAAATAAAAAATGCTAAGTGGCCACCTGCCCAGTGTCTACGTGAGATTTGATTTCTCCTGTTGGCCCGGGTACAACCCCACAGACACTCTGCCTCCAGTTCCTCCTGCCTTTGGGGGCCAGGCCTGTTCTCCTGGGGGGTTTGCCCAGCTCCCCCGTGAGCCTGGCGAATTCCTGGGGCTCTCTGAGGCTGGAAAAGGCACCCCCAAAACCCCCAGGGCTACCAGAGCCACTGACTAGTCACCCTTTCCGAATCGGACACTCCCCCCAGCTCTGAGCTGGAACCCGACCCGCCCTCAGCAGCTACAGAAGCAGAAAAATTAGGCAACATTGGGGGACACGTTGGGGGACCCCAAAGCCAGGGACCGGCTTACCCGACGGCACGAAGCTCTCCTCCAGCCACCTGCCTCGGTTCACCCCGATTCCTGGCGCCTCCCCATCCGACCGTCCCCCCCACACAGTGACCCCCGAGGGCCTGCGGGGAATGGATCCTGAGAGTTTGCCGAGTCCCTTAAATACCAACCCCTTCCTGTCTGGCGGCCACGCTTCCTCATTGTCCTGGGGGACTGGGCCGCGCCAGCCCACACGACGTGCGTGTGAGTGTGTGTGTGCGTGAGTGTCTGTGTGTGTGTGTCTGTGTGCGTGTCTGTGTGTGTGTCTGTGTGTGCGTGTGAGTTTGAGTGTGTGTGTCAGTGTGAGTTTGAGTGTGTGTGTGTCTGTGTGTGTCTGTGTGTGTCTGTGTGTGTGTGTGTCTGTGTGTGTGTGTCTGTGTGTGTCTGTGTGTGTGTCTGTGTGTGTGTGTGTGTCTGTGTGTGTCTGTGTGTGTGTGTCTGTGTGTGTGTCTGTGTGTGTGTCTGAGTGTGTCTGTGTGTGTCTGTCTGTGTGTGTCTGTGTGTGTGTGTGTCTGTGTGTGTGTGTGTCTGTGTGTGTGTGTGTCTGTGTGTGTCTGTCTGTGTGTGTCTGTGTGTGTGTGTGTCTGTGTGTGTCTGTGTCTGTGTGTGTCTGTGTGTGTGTCTGTGTGTGTGTGTGTGTCAGTGTGTTTGAGTGTGTGTGTGTCTGTGTGTGTGTGTCTGTGCGTGTGAGTTTGAGTGTGTGCGTGTCTGTGTGTGTGTCTGTGCGTGTCTGTGTGCGTGTCTGTGTGTGTGTGTCTCTGTGTGTGTGTCTGAGTGTGTCTGTGTGCGTGAGTGTGTGTGCCTATCTGTGTGTGTGTGTCTGTGTGTGTGTGTCTGATTGTGTCTGTGTGTCTGTGTGCGTGTCTGTGTGTGTGTGTGTGTCTGTGTGCGTGTGAGTTTGTGTGTGCGTGTCTGTGTGTGTGTCTGTGTGCGTGTGTGTGTGTGTCTGTGTGTGTGTCTGAGTGTGTCTGTGTGTGTGTGTGTCTGTGTGTGTCTGTGTGTGCGTGTGAGTTTGTGTGTGTGTCTGTGTGCGTGTCTGTGTGTGTGTGTGTGTGTGTGTGTGTGTCTCTGTGTGTGTGTCTGAGTGTGTCTGTGTGCGTGTGTGTGCCTATCTGTGTGTGTGTGTGTGTCTGTGTGTGTGTGTGTGTGTGTGTGTGTCTGTGTGCGTGTCTGTGTGTGTCTGTGTGTGTGTGTCTGTGTGCGCGTCTGTGTCTGTGTGTGTCTGTGTGTGTGTGTGTCTGTGTGTGTGTGTCTGTGTGTGTCTGTGTGTGTCTGTGTGCGTGTCTGTGTGCGTGTCTGTGTGTGTGTGTCTGTGTGTGGGTGTGTGTCTCTGTGTGTGTGAGTGTGTCTGTGTGCGTGAGTGTGTGTGCCTATCTGTGTGTGTGTGTGTGTGTGTGTCTGATTGTGTCTGTGTGTCTGTGTGTGTGTGTCTGTGTGTGTGTGTGCGCGTCTGTGTGTCTGTGTGTGTGAGTGTGTGTGCCTATCTGTGTGTCTGTGTGCGTGTCTGTGTCTGTGTGTGTCTGTGTGCATGTCTCTGTGTGTGTGTGTGTGTCTGTGTGTGTGTGCCTATCTGTGTGTCTGTGTGCGTGTCTGTGTGCCTGTGTGTGTGTGAGCGTGTGTGTGTCTATGTGTGAGTGGGTGTGTGAGTGCATGCCGGTGTGTGCATGTGTGTACATGTGTCTGTACATGTGTGTGCATGTGTGTATGTGTGTACATGTGTCTGTACGTGTGTGTGTGTGCATGTGTGTATGTGTGGGCATGTGTCTGTGTTAAGTGCGTGGTGTGTGAGTGTGTGCATGTGCATGTGAAGATGCCCACATGGCATGGACGTGGATGCTGACATGGGCGTGCATGCGTGCAAAGGGGAAAGGAGGAGGAATGAGGGACGTCGAGGGGCCCCGGCTGGTGTGGCTCAGTGGATAGAGCATCGGCCTGCGGACTGGAGGGTCCCGGGTTCGATTCCCGGTCAAGGGCACAGGCCCGGGTTGCGGGCTCCATCCCCAGCAGGGGGCGTGCAGGAGGTGGCCGGTCCGTGATTCTCTCTCATCGTGGATGTTTCTCTCTCTCTCTCCCTCTCCCGTCCGCTCTCTGACATCAACAAAAATTTTTAAAATAATAATAATAATAATAAATGAAAAGCTCGGACTGAGAAACTCACTCAGAAAGTGTCCCAAAAAGGGAGATTCCCACAGTCAATCATAATCATCAAAAAAGGTAGATTCCTAAAGGTCCCTTGGTGCGAATTCTTTGTTCCTTGCAAAGTTCAACCTCCCCTTTCCCGGGGGTCGGGGGGCGGGCGTAGCCACTTCCTGCTGTTTCTGTCCAGAGGACACCCCCCACCCCCAGACACCCCGTGGGCAAAGGCTCCGCTCCCGGCCACCCATCCTGGGAATTTCCAGGATCCGTAGGCTCATCACAAGGGCCCACCGATGCCTGTGTCCCTCAGGCCGTGGCTGCAAATCCCCAGAATTCACACCCCTGACGTTAAATATCAGAAATCGCCTCAAAGGTTCGCACCCAGGGCAAGACTTCCTCAAAATAAAAAGGGCGCCTCTTTGCATAAAAAAACACTAGAAATCGCTGCCCCACTGACCGCAGGCCGCAGGCCACAGGCCGCTGGCATCTTCCTCAGGGCCTGGTTTTTGTAACCGGACAACAAGGGGGTCCCAGTGGCTTGAGCCAATTAAGCAGGGACAGGGTGAGATCCCATAGGACAGCGGTCGGCAAACTGCGGCTTGAGAGCCACATGCGGCTCTCTGGCCCCTGGAGTGTGGCTCTCCCATAAATACCACATGCGGGCGCACGCATGTCCAGCGCGATCGGAACGTCGTGGCCCATGGGCAGAAGTCAGTGTTTTGTGGAAGAGCCGCACTCCAGGGCCCAGAGAGCCGCCTGTGGCTCGAGAGCCGCAGTTGGCCGACCACTGCTCTAGGAGCGTTGATTCCAGTCCCGCCGGTGGGATGGGAGAGCCGCGGTTCACCCACAAACATCTGTTCTGCACCCCCAGAAGCCAGCTGCTTAGATGGGTAAAAGGACACGGATTTTGTGGGGGAAGTAGGAGTTACCGGGCTGGGGAAGTGGGCACGGGGTACTCATTACAGGTTACAGGTCATGCGGGCTAGGGGTGGGGGGGGGTTGCAGAGTTGTCGTCTGGTCTCAGGGGGTTTCCAGAAGGGAGACCCGCATGAAACGGAGGCAAGTAAACAATCAGATACAGAGTTCGAAGCAAGAGTGAGAAGGTGGCTCAGGTGACAACCCTGCAAACCCCCCACCCCACCCCCAGGCACCCCCGGGACCAGATGACAACCCTGAAAACCCCCCACCCCACCCCCAGGCACCCCCGGGACCAGATGACAAGTAGCAGGGTCTGGGGGTTGCCGAGAGCAGGGTGCCTCCGGGACTCAATTCTCTCAGCCATGAAACTATCAATCTTTGGGTGATGATTGGCAGTTCTGGGGACAGGAGTAGGGACCATGTGCCTACCTGAGCGTAAAACTCCCAGCCAGGTGAGAAGGTGCTTTCTATTTTTTTAAAACAATGTATTTACTAAATTATTTATTAAATACTAGAGGCCTGGTGCATGAAATTCGTGCAAAGGGGGGTGGGTTTCCCTCAGCCTGGCCTGCACCCTCTCCTATCTGGGACCCCTCAGGGGATGTCTGGCTGCCAGCAGTCGGACATACTTCTTGCAATCCGGGACCGCTGGCTCCTAACGGCTCACCTGCCTGCCAGCCTGATTGCCCCTAACCACTCTGCCTGCTGGCCTGATCACCCCTAACTGCCCTCCCCTGCCGGCCTGATCGCCCCTAACTGCCCTCCCCTGCCGGCCTGATCGCCCCTAACTGCCCTCCCCTGCCGGCCTGATCGCCCCTAACTGCCCTCCCCTGCCGGCCTGATCGCCCCTAACTGCCCTCCCCTGCCAGCCTGATCGCCCCTAACTGCTCTCCCCTGCCAGCCTGATCGCCGGTGGGATGGGAGAGCCGTGGGTCACCCACAAACATCTGCTCTGCACCCCTAACCACTCTGCCTGCAGGCCTGATCACCCCTAACTGCCCTCCCCTGCTGGCCTGATCACCCCTAACTGCCCTCCCCTGCCGGCCTGATCACCCCTAACTGCCCTCCCCTGCTGGCCTGATCGCCCCTAACTGCCCTCCCCTGCCAGCCTGATCACCCCTAACTGCCCTCCCCTGCTGGCCAGATCGCCCCTAACTGCCCTCCCCTGCCGGCCTGATCACCCCAAACTGCCCTCTCCTGCCGGCCTGATCGCCCCTAACTGCTCTCCCCTGCCAGCCTGATCGCCGGTGGGATGGGAGAGCCGTGGGTCACCCACAAACATCTGCTCTGCACCCCTAACCACTCTGCCTGCAGGCCTGATCACCCCTAACTGCCCTCCCCTGCTGGCCTGATCACCCCTAACTGCCCTCCCCTGCCGGCCTGATCACCCCTAACTGCCCTCCCCTGCTGGCCTGATCACCCCTAACTGCCCTCCCCTGCCGGCCTGATCACCCCTAACTGCCCTCCCCTGCTGGCCAGATTGCCCCTAACTGCCCTCCCCTCCTGGCCTGATCACCCCAAACTGCCCTCCCCTGCCGGCCTGATCGCCCCTAACTGCCCTCCCCTGCCGGCCTGATCGCCCCTAACTGCCCTCCCCTGCCGGCCTGATCGCCCCTAACTGCCCTCCCCTGCTGGACTGATCGCCCCTAACTGCCCTCCCCTGCTGGACTGATCGCCCCTAACTGCCCTCCCCTGCCGGCCTGATCGCCCCTAACTGCCCTCCCCTGCCGGCCTGATCACCCCTAACTGCCCTCCCCTGCTGGCCTGATTGCCCCTAACTGCCCTCCCCTGCCGGCCTGATTGCCCCTAACTGCCTTCCCCTGCTGGCCTGATCACCCCTAACTGCCCTCTCCTGCCAGCCTGATTGCCCCTAACAGCTCTTCCCTGCCTTCGCCACCGTGGCTTTGTCTGGAAGGGTGTCTGGAAGATGTCCGGTCTAATTAGCATATTGCTCTTTTATTAGTGTAGATATTTTTATTGATTTCAGAGAGGAAAGGAGAGGGGGAGAGAGAGAGAGAAACATCTATGAGGAGAGAGAATCATGGAACTGGCTGCCTCCTGCACTCCCCCTACTGGGGTTGGAGCTTGCAACCCGGGCATATGCCCTTGACCGGGAATCGAGCTGTGACCTCCCGGTTCCCAGGTCGACGCTCAACCACTGAGCCACACCGGCCGGGTGTGACTCATCCTTTATTGTGTGGTTCATGTTCTGACCAAGTTCCTTGAAGTTCTCAACAAATCCCTCAAGCAAACTTGTCACGCTTTCTTCGAACTCTGTCTCTGATTGTTTACTTGCCTCCGTTTCATGCAGGTCTCCCTTCTGGAGATTTCTCTATTCTTCCATCGGCAACTCGTTTCTTTGTCTCCGCACTCTGGCTGCTTCCCCGTGTTTGTGGCTGTGCCTTCAGTAGAGCCGCTGTGTCTCCTGGAATCGGTAGGGTGTCCTTGGGGCACAGTGGCTCCAATTTGTGGGCTGTGTGCAGAGTCATGTGGGATGGACTGTTTCACAAGAGTGTATCTTGAGTGACAGTTACACTGTTCTGCTTTCTCGGGGTCCTGTTTCGACATCCCTGCTGCTCAGGACGAGCCACCCACACTTTGGCGTAATCAGTGATTGCTCACAGGGGTTTCTTTAGAAGTCTCCCCCACCCTGGTGGGAGGAGGATCTATCTATCTATCTATCTATCTATCTATCTATCTATCTATCATCTGTCTATCTATCTATCTATCTATCTATCATCTATCTATCTATCATCTGTCTATCTATCTATCTAATCTATCTATCTATCTATCATCTATCACCTATCTATCTATCATCTATCTATCTATCTATCTATCATCTATCTATCTATCTATCTATCTATCTATCTATCTATCTATCATCTATCCTATCTATCATCTATCTATCATCTATCTATATCTATTTATCTATCTATCTATCTATCTATCTATCTATCTATCTATCTATCTATCTATATATCTATCATCTATCTATATCTATCTATCATCTATCTATATCTATCTATCTATCATCTATCTATCTATCATCTATCTATCTATCTATCTATCTATCTATCATCTATCCTATCTATCATCTATCTATCTATCATCTATCTATCTATCTATGTATCCATCCATCTATAAAAAAGCCTAAGTGACAATCCGACCATTCGACAGTCCGACCAGTAGCTATGATGTACACTGACCACCAGGAGGCAGACGCCGAATGCAGGAGTTGCTGATCTGTAGTGACTTTGCAGCTGCAATTCTCGGGTGTCGCACCCAGAACCAGAGAGGAGGGAGCCCGATTCTGGGGTGCGTCACTGGAGAACCACTCTCTCACAATCTGGGACCCCTCGGGTGATGTTGGGGAGCCGGTTTCTGTCCGATTCTCCCCAGACCAGGCCGGGGGACTACAATGGTGCACGAATTTGTGCACCAGGCCTCTAGTCTTGATAATAAGAGGGGCCTGGCCAGCAAGGTTGAGTGTCCATCCAAGAACCAGGAGGTCCCGGGTTCGATTCCCGGTCAAGGGCACAGGCCCGGGTTACAGGCTCGATCCCCAGTAGGGGGCGTGCAGGAGGCGGCCGGTCCATGATCCTCTCTCATCATGGATGCTTCTCTCTCACTCTCCCTCTCCCTTCCTCTCTGAAATTAATAGAGATATATTTTTAGAAAAGAAAGATAGCAAGAGGGAAGTAGATTTTTATTTCTTTGTGTTTCTGGTTTGGCTGGGCCTTGTCTCAGATACACAGAGTCCGCACCCAGAGAAAGGTCTGGTAGGAAAAAAAATTCTTGGGGAGGATTTTTTTAAGTTTATTTATTTTTATATATTTTTTGATTGATTTCAGAGAGGAAGGGAGAGGAAAAGAGAGAGAGAGAGAAGCATCAACAGGGAGAGAGAATCATGGACTGGCCGCCTCCTGCACGCCCCCCCCACTGGGGATGTGCCTGCCACCCAGGTCCATGCCCTTGACCGGGAATCGAACCCGGGACCCTTCAGTCCGCAGGCCGACGCTCTATCCACTGATCAGGGCAGTAAGAATTTTTTTTTTTTTTAAAGACAAAGAAGTCCGGATGAGCAGGGACAGAGTCCTCATGGGCCTGCAAATGGAAGTTTCCAATGTGGCTTTGGGGCTGAGTGTCTTTGGGGCCAGATCTTTGCAAAAGGGAGCTGCTGCCTCCTCGTGGCCAAAATTCTATTTTTACCCAAACACAGAAAGTGGGAGAAACACGCAGGGAGGGTCCCTCCGAAGTCCCCCCACCTCCACCTTTTGGCCCAAAACTCTGTAAGGTCACGTGGGTCCAATTGTGTCTCCTCTTCTCCCACCCCCCAGCCCCCCCAAATTGAAATTTGAACCCCTGAGTCCAGTGATGGCGAACCTATGACACGCGTGTCAGAGGCGACACGCGAACTCATTTTTTTTGGGGGGGCTGGTTTTTCTTGGTTCCATGGCACTGAAATCTATAAAATAAATACCAGAAATATACGTCTTTGTGTTACTCTGGTTGCAAAGATCAAACAATTTCTATATGTGACACGGCCCCAGAGTTAAGTGAGGGTTTTTCCAAATGCGGGCAGGCCGAGCTCAAAAGGTGGGCCACCCCTGTCTTAGGGGGACATGGGCCAGATGTTGGGGTGACCGAAGGGGGAGGAATCCACACCTGAGGTCATCTGCAGAGCAGATGCGCTGAGCCCCCCAAGTGGGACCAGCCCCCCCCAAAGACAGGAGTCAGAGTTGTGTGGGTGTTTTTTTCTTTAAAATATATATATTTTTTATTTGTTTTTAATTTATTTTGTCATATTTTTGTAAAACGGCAGAAATGCAGCCAAAAGTATATTTCCACAGGGCCGGAGGACAGAGCAATGGAAATGGGGTTCACAGGGCCCAGTGACTGGAGGCTGACACTGACCCTTGGGCCCTGTGCACCCCACTGGGTCTGGAGGCCACCGGAAAAACTCCCAACTGTACCACCTCTGAGATGGCCCAGATTTGGAGAAAGGAAGAAATCACAAAGAGCTGGAAGATCTCAGCTGTTGGGGTGCCAGGCCGGGTCCTGAGTTAGCTGCAGCCCTGCGGGGGGCGGGGGGGGACAGGGGTGATTCTGTCCCCTTTCTCTGCTGCACTTCCTGGTACACCCACCTCCCAGGCTGCCATTTGAGGAGCCAGGGGCAGTGGGAAGAACTTGGAGCTGAAACGTTTGGGGGGGAGCGGGGGGGATGGTGCCTTTCGGGGCTCCCTGGACAGACTGGAGTTGGGGGAGTGGCTAGGATGTCCCCCTGCAGAATGGCTGTCAGACCCAAGTCACTGGGACTTTGCTGTGTGGTCAGGGACGGAGGCGGCCTCCTTAGGTCCCAAGGCGTGGAGCCTGAATGGGCCCCACCCGGAGCTGGGGTTCACTGGAGGCAGGAGTCTGGAGTTTGAGGGACCTAAAGGCAGGAGTGGGCAGCTGAGGAGCCTACACCCCCAAAGATCGGGGTGGAGAATGACCGTGGGGCCCCCCACTATGGCGAGCATGATGCAACGGGGAGCCAGGCCGAGGAGGGCGAGGGTGCGGGGCGGCCTGCTCCTCCTGCTCTGCCCCACCCGGGGTTTTGAAGCTGACGCCCCGACAGCTTCTCAGTCACTAACAGCAAGGCCCCGGCCTGCCACGGTCAGCCAGCCCCCCGGCCCGGCATTCCTAGGGGGTCAGAGCTTCCAGGGACCCGGCCAGCTCTGCACAAACCATCCCTGGAACCTGGAGGATAATCTGGGGCACGCACCCCCTCCAGCTCCATGGCCCCAGCCTCTCACCACCCTCTAATACCACAGCCCCCCCACTCAGGGCTGGTGGAGGGAGCAGCAGCCTCCCCCTGGGTCCTGGGCCCAGTGGCCACCCTGCTTGTCAAATGTCCTGGGTGTGGGGTCCACCACACCTCTGTCCTGGGTGGTGTGGACTGTCGTTCAGGGGCGTCCTGATCCTTTTATTGGGGTGGACACTGAGCACGTGTCCTAGGTTCGCCACCCCTGTCCTAGGGGGACATGGGGCAGATGTTGGGGTGACCGAAGGGGGAGGATCGCAGGGGGCCAACGCGGTAAAGGGGTTACGATGAAGGTATGAGGTCATCTGCATAGCAGATGCGCTGAGCCCCTAAATGGGACCAGCCACCAAAGACAGGAGTCGGAGTTTTGTGGGGAATTTTTTCTTTAAAATATATATATTTTTTATTGATTTCAGAGAGGAAGGGAGAGGGAGAGAAATAGAAACATCCACAATGAGAGAGAATCACGGACCGGCTGCCTCCTGCACGGCCTCGACTGGGGATCGAACCTGCAACCCGGGCCTGTGCCCTTGACCAGGGAATCGAACCCAGGACCCTTCAGTCCCCAGGTTGATGCTCTATCCACTGAGCCACACCAGCCAGGGTCTGTCTTTGTCTTAGAGCAGTGGTTCTCAACCTTTTGAGGTCGCGACCCCTGAATACAGCTCCTCATGCTGTGGGGACCCCCGACCATAACATTATTCTCGTTGCTGCTTCATCACTATATCTATATCATCTATACCTATACCTATACCTATATCTATATCTACCTAATCTATATTTATATATCTATCTATATCTATATCATCTATACCTATATCTATACCTATATCTATATCTATATCTATCTATATCTATATCTATATCTATATCTATATCTATATCTATATCTATACCTATATCTATATCTATACCTATACCTATACCTATACCTATATCTATATCTATATCTATATCTATATCTATATCTATATCTATATCTATATCTATATCTATCTATATCTATCTATATCATCTATATCTATATCATCTATATCTATATCTATCTATATCTATATCTAATCTATATCTATATCCTCTATATCTATATCTATATCTATATCTATATCTATATCTATATCTATATCTATATCTATATCTATCTATATCTATCTTTATCTTCTATATGTATATCTGTATCTATATCTATATCTATACCTATATCTATCTATATCTATATCATTTATATCTATACCTATATCTATATCTATATCTATATCTATATCTATATCTATATCTATATCTATCTATATCATCTATATCTATACCTATATCTATATCTATATCTATATCTATATCTATATCTATATCTATATCTATATCTATATCTATCTATATCTATATCATCTATATCTATATCATCTATATCTATATCTAATCTATATCTATATCCTCTATATCTATATCTATATCTATATCTGTATCTATATCTATACCTATATCTATCTATATCTATATCTATATCTATCTATATCTATCTATATCATCTATATCTATATCATCTATATCTATATCATCTATATCTATATCATCTATATCTATATCTAATCTATATCTATATCTATATCTATATCTATATCTATATCTATACCTATATCTATATCTATACCTATACCTATACCTATACCTATATCTATATCTATATCTATATCTATATCTATATCTATATCTATATCTATCTATATCTATCTATATCATCTATATCTATATCATCTATATCTATATCTATCTATCTCTATATCTAATCTATATCTCTATCCTCTATATCTATATCTATATCTATATCTATATCTATATCTATATCTATATCTATATCTATATCTATCTATATCTATCTATATCATCTATATCTATATCTGTATCTATATCTATATCTATACCTATATCTATCTATATCTATATCATCTATATCTATACCTATATCTATATCTATATCTATATCTATATCTATATCTATATCTATCTATATCATCTATATCTATACCTATATCTATATCTATATCTATATCTATATCTATCTATATCTATCTATATCATCTATATCTATATCATCTATATCTATATCATCTATATCTATATCATCTATATCTATATCTAATCTATATCTATATCCTCTATATCTATATCTATATCTATATCTGTATCTATATCTATACCTATATCTATCTATATCTATATCATCTATATCTATACCTATATCTATACCTATATCTATCTATATCTATATCATCTATATCTATATCTATATCTATATCATCTATATCTATATCTATATCTGTATTTTTATCTATATCTATATCTATATCTATATCTATCTATATCAGCGGTTCTCAACCTTCCTCAGGCCGCGACCCCTGAATACAGCTCCTCATGCCGTGGGGACCCCCGACCATAACATTATTCTCGTGGCTCCGTCATCGCCGTCATGTGGCTGCTGTGACGAATCGTCATGGAAACATCTGATCTGCGGATGGATTTTCATGGTGACACATCGAACATCATGAAAGCACAGTGATCAATCACAAAATCAATATGTGATTATAGATGTGTTTTCCGATGATCCGAGGCGACCCCTGGGAAAGGGCCGTTCATCCCCAAAGGAATCGCGACCCACAGGTTGAGAACCGCTGGTCTACACAGAATCATCCAACGACGGGCTCCTCCGATTGGCTGCCCCAAAGTCCTGGGGGGCGGGATTTAGGGGGGACCCATCTAGACGTGTTTCTCCCACTTCCTGTGTTTGGGGGGAAAATAGAAGTTTTGGCCGCTAGGGGGCAGCAGCGCTCTCTCTGCTAATTGGGCTGGAGGCCGGGCTGAAATTGGGGGGAGGAGGGGGGTCTTTGTTTAGGAAAAAGGTCACGTTGCCTGGTAACCATATGACCTCACCCTCTGAGGGGACAGGAGAGAGAGCGGGGCTCCCCCAGTTGCTTGTGGAAATGGTTTTCTTTAAAAAAATCCAAACCCAGGGATATTTTTCTCATTGATTTTAATTTTAAAAAAATATATTTTTAGCCCTGACCGGTGTGGCTCAGTGGATAGAGCGTGGGCCTGCGGACTGAAGGGTCCCGGGTTCGAGTCCCGGTCAAGGGCACAGGCCTGGGTTGTGGGCTCCATCCCCAGTAGGGGGCGTGCAGGAGGCGGCCAGTCCATGATTCTCTCTCATCATGGATGTTTCTCTCTCTCCCTTTCTCTCTGAAATTAATAAAGATATAGTTAAAATATATATATATTTCTTATTGATTTCGGAGAGAAAGGGAGAGGGCCCCAGCTGGTGTGGCTCAGTGGATAGAGCGTCGGCCTGCGGACTGAAGGGTCCCGGGTTCGATTCCCGGTCAAGGGCACAGGCCCGGGTTGTGGGCTCCATCCCCAGTAGGGGGCGTGCAGGAGGCGGCCGGTCCATGATTCTCTCTCATCATGGATGTTTCTTTCTCTCTCTCTCTCTCTCTCTCTCGCTCTCTCTCCCTTCCTCTCTGAGATCAATACAAATTTTTAAATCAATACATCTCTGAGTCCACCTTCTTGTCTGAATCTATGAGCTCTCCTGTCAATCATCTCTCTTCCTCCCCCAGCCCCCCTCCCCCTGTCCGACCACGTCAAATACGTAAATACTTCTAAGATCTCTCTCTCTCTCTCTCTCTCTCTCTCTCTCTCTCTCTCTCTCTCTCTTTGTGGTCGTTGTACAACCTACTCAGTAATCATATTTCTCTTTTTTTCTCTTTTTCTGAAATCAGAGATAAGCATCCTTATCTCCCGAGCTATCGCCATTGTCACCCCAACTGTGGAAAGTCCCTCCCAGTCCCTAACGGGTTTTGCAGCTTTGGCTGTGACAGCATCTGTGAGGGCCCAGCCAATGTGGCTCAGTGGTTGGGGGTCGACCTGTGAGCCAGGAGGTCCCGGGTTCGATTCCCGGTCAAGGGCACAGGCCCGGGTTGTGGGCTCCATCCCCAGTAGGGGGCGTGCAGGAGGCAGCCGATCCGTGATTCTCTCTCATCGTGGATGTTTCTCTTTCTCTCTCCCTCTCCCTTCCTCTCGGAAATCAATAAAAAATATGTAAAAATATATAGACTAGAGGCCCAGTGCACTAAATGCACACATGGGTAGAGTCCCTAGGCCTGGCTGGCGATCAGGGCCAATCAGGGCCTTCCCTCCTTCTGGGCTGCCCCCATGGTGCTCAGCGCATGTCATAGTGAGAGATCGAACTCCCGGTTGAACTCCCGCGGGGACACTTTGCATATTAGCCTTTTCCGTATATATAGACTAGAGGCCTGGTGCACGAAATTCGTGCATGGGGTCCCTCAGCCCAGCCTGCACCCTCTAATCCGGGACCCCCTCGGGGGATGCCCAACTGCCAGTTTAGGCCCAATCCCTGGCGGTCGGACATCCCTCTCACAATCCGGGACCGCTGGCTCCTAACCATTCGCCGGCCTGCCTGATCTCCCCCTAACCTCCTCTGCCTGCTGGCCTGATTGCCCCTAACTGCTCTCCCCTGCTGGCCTGATCACCCCTAACTTCCCTCCTCTGCCAGCCTGATCGCCCCTAACTGCTCTTTCCTGCTGGCCTGGTCGCCCCCTAACTGTCCTCCCTTGCCAGCCTGATCGCCCCTAACTGCCCTCCCCTGCCGGTCTGATCGCCCCTAACTGCCCTCCCCTGCCGGTCTGATCGCCCCTAACTGCTCTCCCCTGCAGGCCTGATCGCCCCTAACCGCCCTTCCCGGCTGGCCTGATCGCCCCTAACTGCTCTCCCCTGCTGGCCTGATTGCCCCTAACTGCCCTCCCCTGCCTGCCTGATTGCCCCCTAACAGCCCTCCCCTGTCAGCCTGGTCGCCCCCAACTACCTCCCCTGCTGGCCTGATCACCCCCAACTACCTTCCCTGCTGGCCTGATCACCCCTAACTGCTCTCCCCTGCCGGCCTGATCGCCCCTAACTGCCACAGCCTCGGCCCCTGCCACCATGGCTTTGTCCGTACAGAAGACGTCCGGTCTAATTAGCATATTGCCCTTTTATTAGTATAGATATATATCAAGGAGTAGAAAAAGAATCAGAGGCAGGAGAGATGCCAGGGAATCCTCTCGTCTTCGAGCGAGCGCCCCTTAACGCTGAGGTGAACGGGGATGAGCCAGGGTCAGAGTTGGGGCCTGGTTTCTCCTGACTCAGGGTTTCGCCTGAGCCCTCAGGCCCCGTTCGCACGCCCCGAAACTGCTCCCCGCCCAGCCCGGGTTTCATCTCTCAGCTTTGAAGTAGCGTGGCTCCCCCGCCCATTCTTTTATCAATGGGTTTCCACCTACATGCGGCCTGACCAAGGCCTGGGTTGGGGAGAAGCCTGCCACCGAGGTCCTTGCCCTTGACCAGGAATCGAACCCGGGACCCTTTGGTCGGCAGGCCGACGCTCTCTCCACTGAGCCAAAGGGGCCAGGCCCAAGGATATATTTTCGTATTGGTTTTTATTAAATATTTTTATTGATTTCAGAGAGAAAGGGAGAGGGAGAGAGAGAGAAACATCCATGATGAGAGAGAATCAGGGACCGGCTGCCTCCTGCACGCACCCTCCTGGGGATGGAGCCCACAACCTGGGTCTGTTCCCTTGACCGGGAATCGAACCCTGACCTCCTGGTTCCTAGGTCGACGCTTAACCACTGAACCACACCAGCTGGACAATCCTTTTCTTAAATTTATTTTAGAGGGGGAGAAAGGGAGAAGAGAGAGAGAGTGGGAGAAACATTCATCCGCTGCCTCCCACACATGCCCTGACCGGGAATCGAACCCACAGCCTGCATACAGATGTCACCCCCTAGTTGGTGTGGCTCAGTGGATAGAGTGTCGGCCTGCGGACTGAAGGGTCCTGGGTTCGATTCCTCCACCTCTCCCTCCCTTCCTCTCTGAAATCAATCCTACGTCATACAAGCCTAATAAGCTAAGTGTCTGGTTGACCAGTCGTCCGTTCAACCAATCAAAGCGTAAGATGCTAATGATCTGCTAAGGCCGCTCAGCCGCTCGCTATGACGTGCACTGACCACCAGGGGCAGACAGTCGACGGGTTGACCAGTCGCTATGACGTGCACTGACCACCAGGGGCAGACAGTCGACGGGTTGACCAGTCGCTATGACGTGCACTGACCACCGGGGGGCAGACAGTCGACGGGTTGACCAGTCGCTATGACGTGCACTGACCACCAGGGGGCAGACGCTCTGACCAGTAGGTGAGCTTGCTGCTGGGGTCTGGCCGATGGGGACTGAGCGAGACGGGCCGGACACGCCCTGGAGCCCTCCCACGGTCCCTCCCCGGCCCCCATCGTGCACCAGTGGGGTCCCTCGGCCTGGCCTGCACCCTCTCGCCATCCGGGACCCCTCGGGGGACGTCGGAGAGCCGGTTTCACCCCGATCCCACAGGCCAGGCCGAGGGACCCCACTGGTGCACGAATTCGTGCACCGGGGCCTCTAGGAAAAAATATTTCTTAAAAACGATGCCAATGTGTCGGAGAGATCGCGGCCTGGCTTCCTGTCTCCGTAGCTCCCGGCTTCTGTCTAAATCCTTCTGGTCTTCACATTCCCTCTCAGGCCGTGAACCCCAAGTTCTATCCATCATTTCATGTCAGAGTCACCCCCTGACACACACACACACACACACACACACACACACCCCTCCGGCCCCCCTGCTCCCCGGGCATGTGCCCGTGAGTCAGGATCAAAGAGCTGGCACTTCTAGGAAGACGCCCACGCCACGGGGTTGGCCGGTGACCCACTGAGGGGACCCGTGGCCTGTACGAGGGACCATGTGACACGCCCACGGACACCCCGCCCGCCCAACGCGATTTCAGCCCAGAAGGAAGTGGGGGTGGCAAAGAGACTGGGCCTGGGTTCAGTTAAAGATTTTTTTTTTCTTGCCCAAGAGTAGAATCCTATCGATTTTTGTTTTTTTAAAAAATATATATATTTTATTGATTTTTTTACAGAGAGGAAGGGCGAGGGAGAGAGAGTCAGAAACATTGATGATGAGAGAGAAACATCGATCGGCCGCCTCCTGCACGCCCCCGACTGGGGATGTGCCCGCCACCCAGGCCCGTGCCCTCGACCGGGAATCGAACCCGGGACCCTGCAGTCCGCAGGCCGGCGCTCTACCCACTGAGCCACACCGGCCAGGGCTAGATTTTTATTTTCATTGTTTCTTCTTAAAAGTATATTTCTATTGATTGCAGAGAGAAGAAGGGTGGGGGGGGCGGAGAGAGAGAGAGAAACATCCATGATGAGAGGGAATCACGGACCGGCCGCCTCCTGCACGCCCCCGACTGGGGATGGAGCCCGCCACCCTGGGCCTGTGCCCTGGACCGGGAATCGAACCCGGGACCTCCTGGCTCACCACTGAGCCACACCAGCCCCGTTGATGTTTCTCTTTCTCCTTCCCCCCCCCAACCCCCGTCTCGCTATAAACTAACAAACTGGCCCTGGCCGGTGTGGCTCAGTGGATAGAGTGTCAGCCTGTGGACTGAAGGGTCCTGGGTTCGAATCCCGGTCCAGGGCACAGGCCCGGGTTGTGGGCTCCATCCCCAGTCGGGGGCGTGCAGGAGGCGGCCGATTAATAATTCTCTCTCATGGATGTTTCATGGATGTTTCTCTCTCCCTTCCTTTCTGAAATCAATAAAAAAAAAAAATATATATATATATATATATTTTTTTTTTAAAAACCAAGGATTTTGTTTCTCAAATTTCACCCCAGACAAGCCGGTCGGAGAAATGTCAGGGGAAGGAAAAAAAAAATCAGCAAAAAACCCAGCGTGATTTCTGCTATAAATGTCACCCCCTCCCCACGCGCACACACACATCCCCTTTTGGCGCCCGAACCCCGAGCCCAAAGGAGGAACTGAGAGGGGTCCCGGCTGCCCGAGGTCTGGACGGAACCGGCCAGGGGCCCTCGAGAGACACAAAGAACGGGGGGGCAGCTGGTGTTTGGACGGGAGACGTCAGTTCTGCAGAAACAGGGGGACCGCCCTCTCCCCGTCCCCGTCCCCCCCAAAAACGCACACGGAGTTCCCCCCCTAAACTGGGGAGGACACCTGGCCTTGGGGAGCTGAGCTCCTAGGACCCAGGAACCGTTATTCGGGCGGTTTTTTCTGTCTTTTTTTTTTGGCTTCTTTTCATCCTCCTCCGAGGATATTTGTTCCCCATTGACTTTTAATTTTATTGATTTTTATGTTTAAATGTTAATTTGTTATAATATATTTATTTGTATGGATTTCAGAGAGAGAGAGAGAGAGAGAGAGAGAGAGAGAGAGAGAATCAGGGACCGGCCGCCTCCTGCGCGCCCCCTACCGGTTGGGGATGGAGCCCGCCACCCGGGCCTGTGCCCTCGACCAGGATTCGAACCCGGGACCCTGCGGTCCGCAGGGCAACGCTCCACCCACTGAGCCACACCGGCCAGGGCCCATGGATTTTTATGTTAATTTTATTTCTTTATTAAAAATGTTTAAAAAATTGATTTCAGAGAGGAAGAGAGAGAGAGAGAGGGAGAGAGGGAGAGAGAGAGATATCCATGACAAGAGAGAGAATCATGGGTCGGCCGCCTCCTGCACGCCCCCTACTGGGCATCGAGCCCACAACCCGGGCCTGTGCCCTTGACCGGGAATCGAACCCGTGACCTCCTGCTTCCTAGGTCGGGCGATGCTCTAACCACTGAGCCACACTGGCCGGGAATTTTTTTTTCTGTTTTTTTTTTCTGTTTTGTTTTTTTTTTGCTCATTCCCGTCCCCCCCCCCGATCTCTCACCTCCCACCCCCCAACCCCCAGAGCTGTCCGCCTCCTCTCTCTCTCTCTATCTGAGTCGGTCTCTATCGGGCTTGTCAGTTCTGTGCGTTCCTTCGATGCCACCACAGTATCTTTTAAAAAAAAGAAAAATTTACCGAGCTGAAATTTCCCTTATCTGACCCAAAGAGCAGCAACTTCTGGGAAATCAGTCTGCAAATTCCTCTTAAGGGCGGACCTGCCCCCAGAACGGGGCGCACCATCAAAGCTGCCCCCCCCCAAATCTTTTCTCCGGGGGGGTTCCCGGTCCTGATGGAAAGGCCACTCAAAACACTGTTTATTATTATTATCATTATTATTATTATTATTATTAAACTAGAGGGCTGGTGCACGAATTCGTGCACAGGTGGGAGCTCCGGCCGGTGGGGGGGAGGGACCGTGGGCGATTGGCAGGCCGGCTCCTCCCCCAATTGGGGGGTGGGGCAGGCTGGGGGGAGGGGCTGCATGTGGTAGGCCGGCCGGCCCCACCCCTTGGTTGAGCTCCAGGTCGAACTCCCACTCGAACCCCTGGTCGAGGGGACAATTTGCTTATTAGCCTCTTATTATACAGGATTCACTAGAGGCCCGGTGCACGAAATCCATGCATGGAATGGGGGTCCCCTCAGCCCAGCCTGCACCCTCTCCAATCCGGGACCCCTTGGGGGGAGTCCAACTGCTGGTTTAGGCCCAAACCTGGGGTTCGGGCCTAAACCGGCGGTTGGACATCCCTCTCACAGTATGGGGACAGCTGGCTCCTATCTGCTCACCTGCCTGCCTGCCTGATCGCCCCTAACTGCCCCCCCTTCCCGCCAGCCTGATCGCCCCTCACTGCTCCCCCCTGCCGGCCTGATCGCCCCTAACTGCCCTCCCCTGCCAGCCTGGTCGCCCCTAACTACCCCCTCCAGCCGGCCTGGTCACTGCTAACTACCCCTCCCTCCCCGCCAGCCTGATCGCTCCTAACTGCCCTCCCCTGCCGGCCTGATCGCCCCTAACTGCTCCCCCACCCCGCCAGCCTGATCGCCCCTAACCACCTCTGCCTGACAGCGGATCACCTCCAACTGCCCCTCCTGCCAGCCTGATCGCCCCTAACTGCCCTCCCCTGCCGGCCTGATCGCCCCTAACTGCCCTCCCCTGCCGGCCTGATCGCCCCTAACTGCCCTCCCCTGCCGGCCTGGTCGCCCCTAACGGCTCTCCCCTGCCGGCCTGATCGCCCCTAACTGCCCCCTTCTGCCAGTGTAGTCGCCCCTAACTGCCCTCCCCTGTCGGCCTGATCGCCCCTAATTGCTCCCTTCTGCCAGTCTAGTCACCCATTACTGCTCCCTCCACCAGCCAGTCACCCCAAACTGCCCTCCTCTGCTGGTCTGGTCTCCCCTCCCTCCGCTCCCTCCCCCCACCGGCCTGGTCGCCCCACACACCCTGCTGCTCGGTCATCTGTCCAATTGTTTCGATCGTGACGGCTCCTGGCTTTTTATATATTAGGATAGATTTTTATGGATTTCAGAGAGAAAAAGGGAAACGGAGAGAGAAATAGAAACATCCACGATGAGAGAGAATCAGGGACCGGCCGCCTCCTGCACGCCCCCTACTGGGGATCGAACCCACAACCCGGGCCTGTGTCCTGACCTGGAATCGAACCCTGACCTCCTGGTTCCTAGGTTGATGTTCAAACACTGAACCAGGCTCGCCAGATATCACACCCTTTCTTATCTCCTGCATGTTTTCCTGAAAACTCATCTTCTCCCCAGCCCTCACCCCAAAATTTCTTTCCCCTGAACAGTTGTTCTCACCGTCCCATCTGGTATTGAATTAGGTACATAATCCCCTGATTCTAACTGGGACTTTGAGTCACTACCCTTCCCTGAGTTCCTCCTTTCTGTATCTGTGTTGTCCATGCTGACTCTGTCTCTCTCCTTCCTGCCAATCTTCCTGTGCTCAGTTTAATTTGCAGGTCCCAGGTGCAGCACCCAAGAGTTTGGAGGGAAAGATTTTTTTTTTCTTCTTCAAATTTCTACGTCTCCAGTTTCATCTTCCTTTCCAGTCTCATGAGTGACTGTCCCCCTAGTCCTTCTCCATTCATGGGTTTACTCTCTTTCTCTCTCTCTCTCTCTCTCTCTCTCTCTTTTTTTGTATTTCTTTTAGGCCACGTGAATGGAGTCTACGGCATTTGAGACTCTTTCCTTTCAATTTTTCTTTGCTGTAGGCAGTGGTCCTCAAACTTCTGGCCCTTTGAATACAGCTCCTCATGCCGTGGGGACCCCCGACCATAACATTATTCTCGTGGCTACGTCATCGCCGTCATGTGGCTGCTGTGACGAATCGTCATGGAAACATCTGATCTGCAGGATGGATTTTCATGGTGACACATGGAACATCATGAAAGCACCGTGATCAATCACAAAATCAATCTGCGATGATCGATGTGTTTTCCGACGGTCTGAGGCGACCCCCGTGAAAGGGTCGTTCGTCATAGCGACTGGTTGAGCGGCCTTAGCATGTCATTAGCATATTATACTTTGATTGGTTGAACGGACGACCCGGACAACCGGACACTTAGCCTATTAGGCTTTTATTATATCGGATAATTTTCTTTAACGATCGTCTCCCATCTTCCGGTGAACATCCCTTATGATTGCAAAAGTCCGAGCTATTTGTAAATGGCCAACATTTTGAGACCATAAAGCGTTATCAAGGGTCGGCCTGTGTGTAGCCCAGGCCCCAGAAAACCCCTTCATCATCCCCCAAAGCAAAATATATTTCTGCCCTGGCCGGTGTGGCTCAGCGGATAGAGCGCCGGCCTGCGGACTGCAGGGTCCCGGGTTCGAATCCCGGTCAAGGGCATGTACCTGGGTGGCGGGCTCCATCCCCAGTCGGGGCGTGCAGGAGGGGGCCGGTCCCTGATTCTCTCTCCTCATCGATGTTTCTCTCTCTCTCTCTCCCTTCCTCTCTCTGAAATCAATAAAAAGATATGAAAAAACATATCTACCAATAGATACCCATTTTAAATTCTGAATCCTCTGTTTCTTTCCCTTTTTTGTAATTTTTTTATTTTTAAGGTCGAATCTTCAAACGCCCTCCTCGCGGCCGGGAGGGGGAAATAGCTCTGTTATGTAATCGGAGTCGCGTCCCAGGGGTTTGGGTGAGTGATGGATGTGTGATAGACCAACCACAAGCTCACGACAACCATGGGCCCCGGGGGGTGGGGGGGGGGTGGGGAAGGGGGAGGAGGGGGTGGGGGAGGAAAGGGTTTGGGGTGTGTGTTGGGGGGAAGGGGAGCTTGGCAAGGTGACAGGCTGCACCCCCAACCGGCTTAGAAGTAGAAGCAACCAGCCCTTAGCTGGGGTGGCTCAGTGGTTAGAGCACAGGCCCTAAGACCGAAGGGTCCCGGGTTCGAATCCCGGTCAAGGGCACAGGCCCGGGTTGGGGGCTCCATCCCCAGTAGGGGGCGTGCAGGAGGCAGCTGGTCCCTGATTCTCTCTCCTCATGGATGTTTCTCTCTCTCTCCCTCTCCCTCCCTCTCTCTGAAATCCATAAAAATATATTAAAATTCTTTAGGGGCCTCTCAACCTCAGACTAGTTTAGTTGTATTTTTAATTTAACATATTTTATTATTTTAATTTATGGTTATTTTTTTAAAATATATTTTTTTATTGATTTCGGGGAGGAACGGACAGGCAGAGAGAGAGAGAAACATCCATGAGGAGAGAGAATCATGGACGGGCCGCCTCCTGCATGCCCCCTACTGGGGATGGAGCCCGCAACCCGGGCCTGTGCCCTTGACCGGGATTCGAACCCGGGACCCTTCAGTCCGCAGGCCGACGCTCTATCCACTGAGCCACACCGGCCGGGGCTGTATTGATTTTTATTATTAATTTATTTTTATTATTTTTAAAACGTAACAGCTTTACTGAAATATAGTTCACACGGAGGGTCATTCCCCCTGGAAAGTGCCCAATTCCATGACTTTTTGGGGAAAAAAAAATTCTTTATGGCTCAAAAAATATGAAATAAAATAAACGAAACAAAACAAAACAAAATAAAATAAATAAAACAAAATAAAATAATAAAACGAAATGAAATAAAATAATAAAATGAAACGAAATAATGAAATAAAATGAAATTCTTTATTGTTGAAAGGATTACCTATGTCCCCTTTCCCCCCCTTCCATGGCCCCCCTCCAGCCCGCCCCCACCCGCACCCCCACCCCTCACCCCGAGGCCCCGACCCCCCCCTGCCGTCTGCGTCCATAGGTTAAGGTCATACATGCTAAGAGTCATCTCTCCTCGGTCATGCTACGTGAGCTGGTTTCCTGTAGTCACTTCCCTACTGTTCTCCCTTCCCCTTTAAAAAGCGGGGTGCCCCGCGCAGATGACCCAGGAACCCAGAGGGAGAGATCGGGGCGCACGGAGGGGCCACCCACCGCCTCCCTCCCGCCTCCCTCCCGCCCGCGCCCCAGGATGTCCCGTGCGCTCCCGCCTTGGGCGCCCGCGGCGGTCTTCGTCCTGGCACTTCTCATAGGAGCCGGTAAGGAAGGACTTGGGGTTCCTGGTGGCGGAAACCCCCTTCGTTTAAAACATTCCCCCCCTTTTTTTAGAGGAGGCGTTAAGGTCTCTTGGGCCAACTCACTCTTTTCTGCAGGAAATTGGCAAGGAGGTGACTCTGGGAGACGGTGGCGAAATGGATAGGGCGCGCGCAGGGATAGGGCGCGCGCAATGGATAGGACGCGCCATGGATAGGGCGGGCGCATGGAGAGAGCGCGCGCAATGGATAGGACGCGCGCAATGGAGAGGGCGCGCGCAATGGATAGGGCGGGCGCATGGATAGGACTTGCGCAATGGATAGAGCGCGCGCAATGGAGAGGGCGCGCGCAATGGAGAGGGCGCGCGCAATGGATAGGGCGCGCGTGCCTGTGGATAGAAGGGTCCCGGGTTCGACTCCCGGCCCAGGCACCAGGTTGCAGGGTTATTAGAGGCTTGTGTGGGAGGCAGCTAGTCGATGTCTCTCTCTCTTTCATGGATGTTTCTCTCTCTCTCCACTCTCTCTAAAATAAACCGATGGAAAGAGTGTACCTTAAACATATATAATTTTATTGATTTCCGTGGACGGATGGGTGGCGGGTTCGATTCCCGGTCGAGGTATTAGAGGCTTGTGTGGGAGGCAGCTACTCTCTCTCTCTCTCTCTCTCTCTCTAAGTTTCTCTCTCCTCCACCATCTCCTCTCCACTCTCCCTTAAATAAATCAATGGAAAAAGTATATATTTTTAAAAAATATATATTTTGTTGATTTTTTACAGAGAGGAAGGGAGAGAGATAGAGAATTAGAAACATCGATCAGCTGCCTCCTGCACGCCCCCCACTGGAGATGTGCCCGCAACCCAGGTCCATGCCCTTGACCGGAATCGAACCCGGGACCTTTCAGTCCACAGGCCGACGCTCTATCCACTGAGCCAAACCGGTTTCGGGGGAAAAAGTATATATTTTTTAAAAATATATAATTTTATTGATTTCCGAGAGGAAGGGAGAGGGAGAGAGAGAGAAACATCCATGATGAGAGAGAATCAGGGACCGGCTGCCTCCCTGTGCGCCCCCTACTGGGGATGGAGCCCGCAACCCGGGCATGTGCCCTGACCGGGAATCGAACTCGGGACCCTTCAGTCTCTCTCTCTCTCTCTCTCTCTCTCTCCTTCCCTTACATTGTCTCCAAAAAATCAATGGAAAAATCTCCTCCCCTGAGGATTAAAAAAAAAAAATTAAAAAAATAAAACAGGCCAAGGGTGCATGTTCTTCACTGATTTCAGGATTCCCTTTTAATGAAAAAAAAAAACCCCAAAAAACCCAATAAACCAGCAAATGATAAGCCACAGGTGGGCGTGGGCTGAGCTGAGAATCCGGGCGAATTTTTCCTATTTTCTACCCAAGAAAGAGGCGGATTCTTTCTCCTCCTCTTCTTCCTCCTTTTTTCTTTCCTGACCCCCAAAATTCTGATTAATATTTCCCCCCCCCCAACCCCCCGCGGTGACCTCATGCCACACCCGTGCCTCTAAGTCACAACACGGGGTGGGAAATTTATTTTTCCTGCTAGGGGCCATTTGGATATTTATAGCATCCGTCACGGGTCGTGCAAAAGTATCCACTTACACATTAATTTGTTTTAAAAAAGAGAGAGAAAAAAAGTCCTGAATGGGGTGGCTCAGTGGATAGAGCGTTGGCCTGCGGACCGAAGGGTCCCGGGTTCGATTCCCGGTCTAAGGGCATGGACCTGGGTGGCGGGCACATCCCCAGTGGGGGGCATGGAGGAGGCGGCTGATCGATGTTTCTTTTTCATCGATGGTTCTAACTCTCTCTCCCTCTCCCTTCCTCTCTGTAAAAAAAATCAATAAAATACCTTAACGAATAATAATAAAAAAAATCAATAAAATGTATTTTTTAAAAAAGAAAGAAAATAAAGCAAAAATTAGCCTGCTAGCCGGGCCTGGCGTGGCTCAGGGGTTGAGCATCAACCTAGGAACCAGGAGGTCCCGGGTTCGATTTCCGGTCAAGGGCCCAGGCCCGGGGTTATACCCTCCATCCCCAGTAGGGGGCGTGCAGGAGGCAGCCGGTCCATGATTCTCTCTCCTCATGGATGTTTCTCTCTCTCTCTCTCACTCTCTCCCTTCCTCATTGAAATCAATAAAAATATATTTAAAAATAAATAAATGATTAAAAATATTGGCCCGTTATGGAATGAACTCATCGCTAATGTCAAGTGATTTCTCGGGCCTCAGACGGCCCAGGGGCCGGGCATTCCTAATCCTGGCAAAGGTTTCTCTGCCCTGATCCTGGGCGGCCTGTGTCCATTGGTGGGTCATCCTTCCTGATTGATTGATTGATTGATTGATTTCAGAGAGGAAGGCAGAGGGAGAGGGAGAGAGAGAAACATCCATGAGGAGAGAGAATCCTGGACCGGCCGCCTCCTGCACACCCCCTACTGGGGATCGAGGGTACAACCCGGGCCTGGGCCCGTGACCGGGACTCGAACCCGGGACCTCCTGGTTCACAGGTTGACGCTCACCACTGAGCCGCTGTGTCATTTTTCCGACACTTTACAACCCTCCAACCCTCTCCTGCCTTCGCCTGTTTTGACCCCAGGGGGCGCCTTCGAGCATCAGATCATCAACTTTAATTTCGAGACCGTGCAGGTGACCTGGGACGCCAACCAGCCCGCGGGGACCCACCTGACTTTTTTCTACGGGTGAGTGTCCGGGGGGGGGGAGGAAAACAGGAGAAAACCGTGCCCCGTGTTAGAAAATATCGATTTTTAAAAATAGATGTACATCCCAGGGGCTTGAGGGATGGGGCCGAGGCCGGCTCTCTGACGTCCCCCAAGGGGTCCCGGATGGCGAGAGGGCGCAGGCCAGGCCGAGGGACCCCACGGGTGCACGATCGGGGCCGGGGAGGGACCATAGGGGGGGCTCCAGGGCATGTCCGGCCCGTCTCGCTCAGTCCCGATCGGCCGGACCCCAGCAGCAAGCTCACCTACCAGTGGGAGCGTCTGCCCCCTGGTGGTCAGGGCATGTCATAGTGACTGGTCGACTGCCCCCTGGTGGTCAGTGCACGTCATAGCGACTGGTCGACTGTCTGCCCCTGGTGGTCAGTGCACGTCATAGCGACTGGTCGACCAGTTGACTCCTGCCCCCTGGTGGTCAGTGCACGTCATAGCGACTGGTCGACCGGTCGACTGTCTGCCCCCTGGTGGTCAGTGCACGTCATAGCGACTGGTCGACCTATCGACTGTCTGCCCCTGGTGGTCAGTGCACGTCATAGCGAGCAGTTGAGCGGCCTTCGCATATCATTAGCATATTAACGCTTTGATTGGTTGAACGATCAACCGGCGGAGCAGACACCTAGCATATTAGGCTTTTATTCTATAGGATTTCTATAATAATAAAAGTGCAATATGCTAATTAGACCAGACATCCTTCCGGACGACCTTCCGGATGAAGCCAGGTGCTGCGAGGGTAGCCAGGGTCCCGGGTGCCAGAGGGTAGCTAGTCCCGGCGGCCGGGAGAAGGAAGGCGGAGTCTTGCATGAATTTCATGCATCGGGCCTCTAGCTTTATATATTTTTACTGATTTCAGAGATAAAGGGGGAGGGAGAGAGAGAGAGAAACACCCATGATGAGAGAGAATCATGGACCGGCCGCCTCCTGCACGCCCCCTACTGGGGATCGAGCCCACAACCCCGGCCTGTGCCCTTGACCAGGAATCGAACCCAGGACCCCTCAGTCCACAGGCCGACACTCTATCCACTGAGCCACACCGGCCAGGGTCTGTCTTTGTCTTAGGTCAGCGGTTCTCAACCTTCCTCAGGCCGTGACCCCTGAATACAGCTCCTCATGCCGTGGGGACCCCCGACCATAACATTATTCTCGTGGCTCCGTCATCGCCGTCATGTGGCTTTTGTGACGAATCGTCATGGAAACATCTGATCTGCGGATGGATTTTCATGGTGACACATCGAACATCATGAACGCACAGTGATCAATCACAAAATCAATATGTGATCATAGATGTGTTTTCCGAGGGTCTGAGGCGACCCCTGGGACAGGGCCGTTCGACCGCCAAAGGGGC
>JASKON010000052.1:812500-842500 GCA_036010255.1 Myotis pilosus
GGATTGATGATGGATGGATGGATGTATAAATGGACAGATATTGGATAGATGGATGAATGGACGATGGATGGATGGACAGACAGATACATGTTGAGTAGATGGATGGATGGATGGATGGATGATGGATGGATGGATGGGTGGATGGATGGATGTATGATGGATGGATGGATGGATGATGGATGGATGGATGGATGGATGGATGGATGGATGATGGATGATGGATGATGGATGGATGGATGGATGGATGATGGATGGTAGATGGATGACTGATAGGTGATAACCGAAAGCCAGTGAGTGGGGCCTCCACTCCCTGACGCGTGTCTGTCCAAGACGCTTCTCTCTTTCCAAGATCCTCCCGACGAAATCCGGACCGACTGACCCACTTTCCCGATGAAAACTAACCGCATCTCCTTCTGCTCCCCCTCAGATTCGTGCCAGGAGGAACAGGTCTTCCCCAAATCCGTTTTGGTTTACGGCCTGGCCGCCCTCCTGACCCTGCTCCTCCTCCTCCTGTGTGTGTGGAAACTCCAGAGGTAAGGACAGCCCACGTGTGGGGTCTCGACGGACACACAGACGTGGGGGAAAAAAAGAGAAAAACCATCTTATTTAGCGGAGTGTCCCATTCCTACACTGCTCGACCCATTTAAAAAAATATTGATTTCAACCCTGGCCAGCGTGGCTCAGTGGATAGAGTGTCGGGCTGCGGACTGAAGGGTCCCGGGTTTGAATCGGGTCAAGGGCATGTGCCTGGGTTGCCGGCTCAATCCCCAGTGGGGGGTGTGCAGGAGGCAGCCGATCCATGATTCTCTCTCATCACAGATGTTTCTATCTCTCTCTCCGTCTTCCTTCCTCGCTGAAATTAATAAAAATATATTTTAAAAAATATTGATTTCAGCCCTGGCTGGCGTGGCTCAGTGGATAGAGCGTCGGCCTGCAGACTGAAGGGTCCCGGGTTTGATTCCCGGTCAATGGCACGTACATACATCTATGTATCCATCCATCCATCCATCCATCCATCCATCCATCCATCCATCCGTTTATCTATCCATCCATCCATTTATCTATCCAGCCATCCATTTATTAATCAATTATTATCAATCTATATATTTATAGAATAGAGACCCAGCTCGCGAAATCGTGCAAGAACACAGACCTGTCGTGCCAGCGAGACCCATTAATGCACCCCCTGGTGACCGGTCGTTTGGTCGTTTGGTCGTTACGGTGTTATGGCCACTGGTCTTTTATAATATAGATTGGGATCTGTTCCATTTCTATGTACTGATCCATCCATCCCTCCCTCCCTCCCTCCCTCCCTTCCATCCATCCATCCCTCCCTCCCTCCCTTCCATCCATCCATCCATCCATCCATCCATCCATCCCTTCCATCCATCCATCCATCCATCCATCCATCCATCCATCCATCCCTTCCATCCATCCATCCATCCATCCCTCCCTTCCATCCATCCATCCATCCATCCATCCCTCCCTCCCTTCCATCCATCCATCCATCCATCCATCCATCCATCCATCCATCCATTCATCCCTCCATCCATCCATCCGTCCATCCCTCCCTTCCATCCATCCATCCATCCATCCATCCATCCATCCATCCCTCCCTCTCTCCCTCCCTCCTTCCATCCATCCATCCATCCATCCATCCATCCATCCATCCATCCATCCCTTCCATCCATCCATCCATCCATCCATCCATCCATCCATCCCTCCCTCCCTCCCTTCCATCCATCCATCCATCCATCCATCCATCCATCCATCCATCCATCCCTCCCACCCATCCCTCCCTCCCTTCCATCCATCCATCCATCCATCCATCCATCCATCCATCCACCCATCCCTCCCTCCATCTATCCATCCATCCATCCATCCATCCATCCATCCATCCATCCATCCCTCCATCCATCCCTCCATCCATCCATCCATCCCTCAATCTATCCATCCCTCCCTCCCTCCCTTCCATCCATCCATCCATCCATCCATCCATCCATCCATCCCTCCACCTATCCATCCATCCATCCATCCATCCATCCACCCATCCCTCCCTCCATCTATCCATCCATCCATCCATCCATCCCTCCATCTATCCATCCATCCCTCCATCTATCCATCCATCCATCCATCCATCCCTTCCATCCATCCATCCCTCCATCCCTCCATCTATCCATCCATCCCTCCATCTATCCATCCATCCATCCATCCCTCCATCTATCCATCCATCCCTCCATCTATCCATCCATCCATCCATCCCTTCCATCCATCCATCCATCCATCCATCCATCCATCCATCCCTCCATCTATCCATCCATCCATCCATCCATCCATCCATCCATCCATCCACCCATCCACACAACACGTACCTATCATCTATCTATCTATCTATCTATCTATCTATCTATCTATCTATCTATATCTATCATATATCTATCTATATCTATATCTATCATCTATCTATCCATCTGTCCATCATCCATTCATCCATCTCTCCAATATGCATCAACCTATGAACCAGGAGGTCATGGTTCGATTCCCATTCAAGGGCACATGCCCAGGTTGTGGGTTCGATCCCCAGTAGGGGGCGTGCAGGAGGTGGCCGATACATGATTCTCTCTCATCATGTCTCTCTCTCTCTCTCTCCCCCCCCCTTTCCTCTATAAATCAATTTTTTAAAAATGACAAAGAAAGAAGACGTAGGAAGGAAATGAACGTTAGATAAAGATTTTCTGGGTAGAACTCTCGACGTCACCTCCGTGATAACACTCACGCTTCACCCCCTGATAAGGGAGAGGGGGGTGCCCCTGACAGACAGAAACTTCCTTTGCAAAAAGGAAATATTGACGCCTGGTTTTCAGGGAGGTGGGGGGCGGGGGAGGGCAGAGCGATCCCCTCAAAGGCTTTCCACTAAAAAAAAAATCAATATTCCAATCATCAATATTTGGGGTGATATTGTAACCAGGCAATCAATGGCTCAGGGTCCAGGCTGCCTGTCACTACTTGAACCAATGTTTTTTGGGGATATTTTATTGATTAATCCAACACGGAGGATATTTTTTTCCCATTGATTTTGAGAGAGAGAGTGAGAGAGAGAGAGAGAGAGAGAGAGAGAGAGAGAGGGAAGGGAGAGACATGGATTGGTTGGTTGCCTCCTGCTCGCACCCTGACCATGGCCAGGGATCGAGCTGTAACCAAGGCACGTGCCCTGGACCAAAATCGAACCGGGGACCCTTCAGTCCGCAGGCCGACGCTCTATCCACTGAGCCACACCGGTCAGGGCAACACATTAAGCTTTTATTCTACAGGGGACCACACCCCACTGCTGGTGTGGGCTCCCCCTGCACGCTCAGGTTGGGGTGCTGGTGGCGTATAAATTGGGGGGTTGAGGGGAGGAGGGCACGGACCTTGAGACCGAGGACAGAGTTCCCTGTGGGGTCTGCGTCTCTGAGGTCGGAATCCGGTCACCCTCAGCCCTTGGCCGCCCCCCCACCCTGCTCTGGGGAGTCACCCCGTCTGACCCTGTGCCCCCCTCTGTGTCCATTTCAGAGTGAAAAGGCTGCTGATGCCCAGTGTCCCGGACCCCAAGGCGACCTTCGTGGGGCTGTTCGAGGCCCACCACGGGAACTTCCAGGTACGAGCCCGAACCCTAACCCTAACCCTGACCTTCGTCACGGTCCTATATCTCCCCCCCTTACACCATTTTAATTTTTATTTAAAATAATTTATTTGTGGGGGGGAGGGGGATTGTGTTTATTCCCCCACCCCCCCAGTCTGTGGACTTATTAGTTTATTTTATTCATTTATTTTTTAAAATATAATTTATTGATTTTTTTTGCAGAGAGGAAGGGAGAGGGAGAGAGAGTTAGAAACATCGATGACGAGAGAGAAACATCGATCAGCCGCCTCCTGCACGCCCCCCACTGGGGATGTGCCCGCCACCCAGGTCCATGCCCTTGACCGGGAATCGAACCCGGGACCCTTCGGTCCGCAGGCCGAGGCTCTATCCACTGAGCCACACCAGTCAGGGCCAATGGAATATATTTAAAAAGATAAATGCATATATATGTGTACACACTCACAGACAGACACACAGACACACACACACAGACATATATACTAGAGGCCCAGTGCACAGAATTCGTGCACTGCTATAGTTCCTAGCGGCTGATGGCTGCCAGCTGGGCCCTCTCTCCCTTCCCCTGGCCGGCCCCGCCCCTCGGTCGAACTCCCGGACGAACTCCTGGTCCAGGGACAATGGGCACATGACGCTTTTATTATACAGGATATAGAAGGATGGATTCATTTCAGAGAGGAAGGGAGAGAGAGGGAGAGAGAGAGAGAAACATCCATGATGAGAGAGAGAGAGAGAGAGCCCTGGCCGGTGTGGCTCAGTGGATAGAGCGTCGGCCTGCAGACTGAAGGGTCTCGGGTTCGATTCCTGGTCAAGGGCACAGGCCCAGGTTGTGGGTTCGATCCCCAGTAGGGGGCGTGCAGGAGGCAGCCGGTCCATGGTTCCCTCTCATCATTTTTTTAAAAATTGATTTCAGCCTTAACCGGTGTGGTTCAGTGGATAGAGCGTCGGCCTGCGGACTGAAGGGTCCCAGGTTCGATTCCCGGTCAAGGGCATGGACCTGTGTGGCGGGCACATCCCCAGTGGGGGGCGTGCAGGAGGCAGCTGATCGATGTTTCTCTCTCATCATTGATGTTTCTAACTCTCTGTCCCTCTCCCTTCCTCTCTGTAAAAAATCAATAAAATATATTTTTAAAAAATTGATTTCAAAGAAGAAGGGAGAGGGAGGGAGAGAAACATCCCTGATGAGAGAGAATCAGGGACCGGCCGGCTCCTGCACGCCCCCCACCCTGGGGATCGAGCCCACAACCCAGGCCTGTGCCCTTGACGGGGATTCGAACCCGGGGCCCTTCCGTCCGCAGGCCTACGCTCTATCCACTGAGCGACCCCGGCCAGGGCTCCAACCGACTCTTAAAAACCCATGGGCTCTCCAGGCTCCAGCTCAAGGGCCCTCAGGCCTCTGTTGACCTCATAGCAGCTGCCTGTCAGTTTTTTTGTGTTTTTTTTCCGTTTTAGAGACAGAGAGAGAGAGAGAGAGAGAGAGAGAGAGAGAGAGCGAGGCTGACAAACAGCTTCTCTCTCAATCAGCCCCAGGGATCAAGGCCTCAACTCCCCTTTGATCAGGTCAGGAAGCTGTGTTCCCCCTGCAGCCCCAACCCAGGCCCTCAGCTTCCTCTTTCCAGCCCCAGCTGCCGTCATTGCATTTCATTCACCGGGGGGACCCCCTGAGGGGGTTTTGGGGGGCACAGCCGGTGGACACTGAGGGCCTGGGCCCGGCCCCCACCCCGGGGAGCCCAGCAGAGCCTGGAGAGGCAGCCGTGGTGAGAGATCTACCCATTGCCTGGGGCTCCCAACATCTCACATTCACCTGCTCTCTCTGCCCGGGAGACCAGGCGGCTGAGGTCTGAGATCCTGGGGTCCCAGGGCCCCCCATCTCCCTCCCCTGGAGGCGCCTGGGAGGGTGTCTCCTGCCTCTCCCAGCGGCTGGGGCTCCGGGTGTCGGGGTGTCTCTGGGGCTGGTGGCGGCCTCCCCCCTCCCTCCCGCCTGCCTCTGCCTCCATCCGCCTGCCCGTCGCTGCTCCTCTGTGGCTGGGTCTCCTCTTCTGGGTTTGACAAGGAGCCTTCCCTCCATCCCACCTGCGAGATGAATTTCTTTTCTTTTAAAAAAAATATAAATATTTTTTATTGATTTCAGAGAGGAAGGGAGAGAGAGAAACATCCATGATGAGAGAGAATCATGGATCGGCCGCCTCCTGCACGCCCCCTACTGGGAATGGAGCCCGCAACCCGGGCGTGTGCCCTTGACCAGGAATCGAACCCTGACCTCCAGGTTCCTAGCTCGACGCTCAACCACTGAGCCACACGGGCCGGGCAGGAGCAAGATGAATATTTTGAAATAATTTTTTAAGCCTATTTAGGTGTGAGGGACATACAAGAAACAGAAGGGTGAAGAAATAATAATAATAAAAAAAAATTTTTCTGTACACTCTTAGGTTCTGTGCCGGGGTCAGTAAATTAAACAGACAAAAGACAGATGAAAAAGATGAAAAAGACAGAGGAGCCTTAGCTGGCATGGCTCAGTGGATAGAGTGTCGGCCCTCGGACTGAAGGGTCCTGGGTTCGATTCCCGGTCAAGGGCACGTGCCCGGGTTGTGGGCTCGATCCCCAGTAGGGGGCGTGCAGGAGGCGGCCGATCCATGATTCTCTCACATTATGGATGTTTTTTTCTCTCTCTCTCTCCCTTCCTCTCTCAGTAAAAAAATAAATAAATAAAAACCTATTTTCAAGCAGGAAGTTCTCCGTGGGTTGGGGTGGGCGTGGAAGGGAGAAGCGAGAGCCTTTGCGAATGGAAATTTTCTGCAAAAAAAAGGGGAAACTCGGAGCAGAAGGAGGACCGGCTGTGGTTGCTGTGGTTGCTCTTAAAAATAAAAAAATAAAAAAACCAAAACAGCTCAAAATATCCCTCCAGTCAAGTGGCCTGTTTGCGGGGTGGCAGGTCCCCAGGCCCTTGAGGGGAGAGAGGAGACCGGGCAGATAGGAAGGCCCTTGTGTTGTTGGTATCTTTATGCTCAGGCCTCACCCGTTTTATTTTATTTCTTTATTTTTAAAGATTCTAAGTGGTAAGAAAGCATGGCAATATATATATATATATGGGGGGGGAGCCTGGTGCATGAATTCGTGCACCAGTGGGGTCCCTCGGCCTGGCCTGCGGAGATCGGGGTGAAACCAGCTCCCCAACATCCCCCGAGGGGTCCCGGATGGCGAGAGGGCGCAGGCCAGGCCGAGGGACCCACTGGTGCACGATCGGGGCCGGGGAGGGACCATGGGGGGGCTCCAGGGCGTGTCCGGCCCGTCTCGCTCAGTCCCGATTGGCTGGACCCCAGCATCAAGCTCACCTACCGGTGGGAGAGTCTGCCCCCTGGTGGTCAGTGCACGTCATAGCAAGCCATTGAGCAACCTTAGCATATCATTAGCATATTACGCTTTGATTGGTTGAACAGCCGATCGGGCAACCGAACACTTAGCATATTAGGCTTTTATTATATAGGATATATAAATAAAAACATTATTATAAATATTATAATAATGTTTTTATTTATTTCAGAGAGGAAGGGAGAGTGAGAGAGAGAGAGAAACATCCATGATGAGAGAGAATCATGGATCGGCCGCCTCCTGCACGCCCCCTTCTGGGGATCGAGCCCACAACCCGGGCCTGTGCCCTTGACTGGGAATCGAACCCGGGACCCCTCAGTCCGCAGGGTGATGCTCAGCCACTGTGCCACACTGGCCGGGCTGTACCTCACCCTTTTAATCGCCTCCTCGGCTGATGGCCCCTCAGTTTTCTTGCCTTTGAATCACAATGGGTGTCCCCACAGGAGTGGATTAAGGACACGCAGCACCTCACCCACCTGCAGAAGGTGGAGGACCGGGAGCCGGAGGATGTGCTGATCGAGGGCTTGGAAGTCCAGCCGCCCAAGGTCGAGGCTGAGTTTCCTGTGACGACGATGGCGGGCCCCCCGGGCCTGCAGATGGTGGAGAAGGAAACCGCTGGGGTGCCCAGCCAGCCCCCAGGACGGCCCCCCCAAGGAGAAGAGGTGCTGGCCCTGGGCGGCTTCAGGTTTACGATGAGTGACAACTCTTATGTGATGCTCTGAGGGGGCGCGAATTAAAAGCCAGCATCTCGTCTGTGTTGACGTGGAAAGACCGAGGGGAACTTGTTGGCGACTCAGGGCTCACCCCCATGAAAGGAGCACCCCTAAGCCATAATGCCAACATTTTGGGGGGTCACTAGAGACCCCCCACCCCCACTCAATTGGGCCAACCAATGGGTTTTGCCCCTCACAGGTGTCAGTACTCAAGAGGTTGAAGGCGGATCGGTTGAAGGTGGGAGAGGATTGATTAGAGTGTTCTTTTAAAAATACATATACATTTTATTGATTTCAGAGAGGAAGGGAGAGGGAGAGAGAGAAACATCATTGATGAGAGAGGATCTAGGGTCGGCCGCCTCCTGCACGCCCCCGACTGGGGATGGAGCCGCAACCCGGGCCTGTGCCCTTGACCAGGAATCGAACCCGTGACCTCCTGGTTCATAGGTCGATGCTCTATCCACTGAGCCACATGCACGCCTGATGTTTTCACGTAAATCCAACCATTTTTTTCTCGGACCCTTTGTTACCAGGGGACCCTGTCACCAGCGAGGATGGGGGCATATTTCGCCCCAGAAACTCTTGTTCTAGGTCCAGATTCTCTCAGGAGATATTCTTCCTTGCCTGGGAGGGATTTGAATTTGTGAGGACTCTCAGAGGTCACCCCCAAATACCTGCCCGCCCCCCAACCCCCATGAAGAGTGTATGTCACGGTTTTAATTATTATTATTATTATTATTAACTAGAGGCCTGGTGCATGAATTCCTGCACCAGTGGGGTCCCTCGGCCTGGTCTGTGGGATTGGGGTGAAACCGGCTCCCCGACATCCCCCGAGGGGTCCCGGATGGCGAGAGGGTGCAGGCCAGGCTGAGGGACCCCCTGGTGCACAATCGGGGCCGGGGAGGGACCCTGGGGGGGCTCCAGGGCGTGTCCGGCCCGTCTCGCTCAGTCCCGATCGGCCGGACCCCAGCAGCAAGCTCACCTACCAGTTGGAGCGCCTGCCCCCTGGTGGTCAGTGCACGTCATAGCGACTGGTCGACTGTCTGCCCCCTGGTGGTCAGTGCACGTCATAGCGACTGGTCGACTGTCTGCCCCCTGGTGGTCAGTGCACGTCATCGCGAGCAGTTGACCATAATTAGCCTACATTAGCATATCACGCTTTGATTGGTCGACCGGCCGACCGGTCAACCGGCCACTCAGCCCATTAGGCTTTTATTATCGAGGATTATTATTACTATTATTTTTTTTCTCATCGAAACAAAGAGAAGAAAGAACGGGTTTGTCACGGGAACTACGGTGAGGCCGGGGCAGAACGCCGATGTCCCTGCAGATAGCGGAGAACGTGTAGGTTTATCTGCTTGGTGTCTCGAAGGTTCAGGAAGTTTCTAGATGGTTCTGATCTCGCTGGGTTGCTTGCGTACCTGGAGGAGTTTGTTTTTTTCCTTTTCTTTCTTTTCTCTCTCTGCAGGTTTGCAGGAAATAAAACGCTGACATCCCTTGAACCTGTGCATGTGTGTGAATTGTGGTCATTAGCGAAATGCAATTAAAACAAAAAAACACATATTTTCAGGGTCCACCCTCCCCTCCCCTTCTCCCCCCAATAAAAACCCGCCTGGACAGAACATCAGGGAGCAAACATTTTACGGGTGAAATCGCCCCAGACGGGGAGGCCCTGGGCAGGGCCCACCACCCACCCGCTAAGAACCCGCAGACACAGAAGAAGAAAATAAAAATAAATCCCACCCTGTTTTAGGGCCCAATAACCCCTATTCGGTCCCGGGCGTCGAGGCAAAATGGTGATTTTTTTTGGTCACATTTTGAGGATTTTGTCGGTTTTGCAATTTGGGGGTACGGCCTTCTGGTAGGAAGAGGAGAAAGGGGTGGGAGTATCTTTGGCCGATGACCCCATGTCGGGGTGGGTTGGGGTTGGGGGGTGGTGGCCGCTGGATCAGGGTGAGAAGGTGGGGACAGGGACCCCATAGGGCAGATTCTTGGGGTTGAGCCACTCGGCTGGACCCAAATCTTTATTTTATTTAAAAAATTGTGTAATGTGATTAGCAAAGCCTTTTTCTTTCCTTTTTTCTTTCTTATTTGTGTATTTTAGAGGGAGAGAGAGAAACACCCATGGACCGGCCGCCTCCCGCACGCCCCCTACTGGGGACCGAGCCCGCAACCCCGACATGTGCCCTGAGCGGGAATCGAACCCGGGACCCTTCAGTCCGCAGGCCGACGCTCTATCCACTGAGCCACACCGGTTAGGGCTCAATCCCTTCGATTCGATCAGCATCACCCAGGACCAATGACGGCCCAGGAGCAGGGACCAGGAAGACCAATGGAGACCGCGGCTTTGCGTCTGTGCCACCAAAGCCGGGGAGGCCGTGGACCTGATGGGCTATTCCATCCATAAACCCTAGACTGTGTCCTTTGTGAATCCATAAAGAATTTACAATTTTTAATGATAAACCTGTGTTTTCTATCAAAATGACTTCTTGCGTGAATTTTGGGACATGCTTTATATATATACACTATATACATATCCTATGTGCAAAGGCTGTTCAATTTCAACAAAGGAGTGCATCTGTGCCAGCAAAGCCGGGGAGGCCGTGGACCCGCTGTGCTATTCCATCCATAAACCCTAGACTGTCTGCTTTATGAATCAATAAAAAGTTTACAAGTTTTAGCGATAAACCTGTGTTTTCTGTCACAATTACTTCTTGCGTGAATTTCGGGACAAACTATAAAAAAGACACACACACACACACACACACACACACACACGCGCGCGCGCGTCTCACGGTCTAAAAAAACAAACAGAAACCCCAGATCCCTGTGTACGCGTTCCCCCGAATCGTAAACTTTTATGAACAACGGAGCCAGCGATTTCGCTCTGTGCTATTTCCCCAGCCCGGCTCTCTCCATCGTCTGCTCCCCTCACTATGGCCGGGGAGGCTGAAAAAATAATGAAATTGGGCAAAGGAGGGAATTTTCCAGTGTTTCTCAGCGAACCACCCCGATGCCACACCTGGGTGGTCTGAGCCCTCCACGCCGGAAATTGGAGATTTTTTTTAGCAGAAGGAGTTTTTTTTTTTAAATTTCTGCATCCTTTGCGGACCTGCCTCAGAGGGGAAGGGTCGTAAGTGTGTCGTGCAACCTAGGGGTCGCTTGGCCTGGCCTGTGGGGTCGGGTCGGAACCGGCTCCCCGACGTCCCCCGAGGGGTCCCGGATGGCGAGAGGGTGCAGGCCAGGCCGAGGGACCCCACGGGTGCACGATCGGGGCCAGAGAGGGACAGTGGGAGGGCTCCAGGGCGTGTCCGGCCCGTCTCGCTCAGTCCCGATCGGCCGGACCCCAGCAGCAAGGTCACCTACCGGTCGGAGCGTCTGCCCCCTGGTGGTCAGTGCACGTCATAGTGACCGGTCGACCAGTCAACTGTCTGCCCCCTGGTGGTCAGTGCACGTCACAGCGAGCAGTTGAGCGGCCTTAGCATATCATTAGCATATTACGCTTTGATTGGTTGAACGGCTGACCGGCCCCCCAGACACTTAGCTTATTAGGCTTTTATTATAGAACTACAGGCCCGGTGCACAAAAATTCAGGCGCTGTGGGGAGTCCCTTCAGCCCGGCCTGCACCCTGTCCAATCTGGGATCCCCTGGGACTTTGGTCGGCAAACTGCGGCTCGCGAGCCACATGCGTCTCTTTGGCCCCTTGAGTGTGGCTCTTCCCATGCCTTAGGCATCCCCTCATTAAGTGAATCACCATGAACCTGCCTATATAGTTTAAGTTTAAAAAATGTGGCTCTCCAAAGAGATTTCAATCGTCGTCCTGTGGATATTTGGCCCTGTTGACTAATGGGCTTGCCGACCACTGTCCTGTGGGATCAGGCCTAAACCGGCAGTCGGACGTCCCCCTCACAATCCTGGACCACTGGCTCCTAATCGTTCACCTGCCTGCCTGATTGCCCCCAACTGCCCTTTCTTGCTGGCCTGATCACCCCTAACTGCCCTACCCTGCCGGCCTGATCGCCCCTAACTGCTCTCCCCTGCCGGCCTGATCACCCCTAACTGTCCTCCCCTGCCGGCCTGATCACCCCTAACTGCCCTCCCCTGTTGGCCTGAACGCCCCTAACTGCCCTCCCCTGTTGGCCTGAACGCCCCTAACTGCCCTCCCCTGCTGGCCTGAACGCCCCTAACTGCTCTCCCCTGCCGGCCTGATCACCCCTAACTGTCCTCCCCTGCCGGCCTGATCGCCCCTAACTGCCCTCCCCTGTTGGCCTGAACGCCCCTAACTGCCCTCCCCTGCTGGTCTGAACGCCCCTAACTGCCCTCCCCTGCTGGCCTGATTGCCCCTAACTGTCCTCCCCTGCTGGTCTGATCGCCCCTAACTGCCCTCCCCTGCTGGCCTGATTGCCCCTAACTGTCCTCCCCTGCTGGTCTGATCGCCCCTAACTGCCCTCCCCTGCTGGTCTGATCGCCCCTAACTGCCCTCCCCTGCTGGCCTGATTGCCCCTAACTGGGCAGCCATCTTGTGATGGCGTGAGGGTCCATTTGCATATTCCCTCTTTATTCCATAGGAGAGGATGGGCGTGGGGCCATGATTCCTTGCAGCTGGCTCTCAGCTCAGCCTGGTTGTGTAGCTTTTCAGGACCTGGAGCTATGAATATAGTGTGTCCCAAAATTCACGCAAGAAGTCATTTTGATAGAAAACACAGGTTTATCATTAAAAACTGTAAATTTCTTATTGATTCATAAAGGACACAGTCTAGGGTTATGGATGGAATAGCCCATCGGGTCCACGGCCTCCCCGGCTTTGCTGGCACAGACACAAAGCCGCGGTCTCCATTGCTCTTCCTGGTCCCTGCTCCTGGGCCGTCATGGGTCCTGGGTGATGCTGATCGAATCGAAGGGATTGATTGACATCCAAGGGCCACAGATATTAGAATCTGATTCAATCAACCCAGTAAAATTAGGCTTTTATTTATATTTTGTTGTTAATGCTCACGCAGAATTCAAATCTTGCGTGAATTTTGGGACACCCTCTACAACGCAGGCCTCGATGCCATCGCCAGGGATGGAAGGTCAGGGGGTCCCGGTTATGCGAGGGAGAGGCATGGTCACCCCAGGGGGGCAAGATTCAACCCTTAAATTGTCCCTTGTTTGGTCCCTGGGGCGTCCGTCCTGCGGACCTTCTGTCCCTGACCCCTCCCCCCCCCGTTCTGCTTTCTCCAAGGTGTGTCCTAGCCCTGGCCGGTGTGGCTCAGTAGGTAGAGCGTCGGCCTGGGGACTGAAGGGTCCTGGGTTCGATTCCCGCTCAAGGGCACAGGCCCGGGTTACGGGCTCCATCCCCAGTAGGGGGCATGCAGGAGGCGGCCAATCCATGATTCTCTCTCATCATGGATGTTTCTCTCTCTCTCTCCTTTTCTCTCTGAGATCAATAAAAAAATAAATATATATAATTTTTGCAAACCCCTAATCCTTTGCAAACCCCCAGATCTTTGCAAACCTGCAGCCCTTTACAAAGCTGAGTCTTTCTCTCTCTCTCTCTCTCTCTCTCTCTCTCTCTCTCTCTCTATATATATATATATATATATATATATATATATATATATATATATAAAAGCCTGTTCTATACCCATGTTGCCTCACCGTCTTTGGAGTTTGCATGAATTCAGCATGTCTGTGTGAATTCCCCGCGCCCGGACATGGAAACCTAACTTGATGTCCTGTTAATGTGTCTCGGCTAAATTTAAAATATATATATACTTTTCTTGATTTCAGAGAGAGGAAGGGAGAGGGGGAGAGAGAGAGAGAAACATCCATGATGAGAGAGAATCAGGGACCGGCCGCCTCCTGCACGCCCCCCGACTGGGGATGGAACCTGCCACCCGGGCCTGTGCCCTTGATCGGGAATCGAACCCGGGACCCGCAGGTTCATCGGTCGACGCTCAACCACTGAGCCACACCGGCCGGGTTTGTCCCTGCCCCATCCCCTGTCCCCCCATAAACCAGCTGCTTTAATGGGGTCGAAGGTTGAAGATGACACGGGGGAAAGTAGGCCAAAGGGGTAGGAATGGGTATGCAATGTGGGCAGTTTTACAGGTGATAAGGGCTGGGGGTCTGCAAAGGGCTGGGGGTCTGCAAAGGGCTGGGGGTTTGCAAAGATCTGGGGGTCTGCAAAGGGCTGGGGGTTTGCAAGGATCTGGGGGTCTGCAAAGGGCTGGGGGTCTGCAAAGGGCTGGGGGTCTGCAAAGATTTGGGGGTTTGCAAAGGGCTGGGGGCTTGCAAAGATCTGGAGGTTTGCAAAGGTCTGGGGGTTTGCAAAGGGCTGGGGGTCTGCAAAGACCTGGGGTTTGCAAAGGGCTGGGGGTTTGCAAAGGTTTGGGGGTTTGCAAAGGGCTGGGGGTCTGCAAAGACCTGGGGTTTGCAAAGATCTGGGGGTTTGCCAAGATCTGGGGTTCTGCAAAGGATCTGGGGGTCTGCAAAGATCTGGGTGTTTGCAAAGAGCTGGGGTCTGCAAAGGGCTGGGGGTCTGCAAAGGGCTGGGGGTTTGCAAAGATCTGGGGGTCTGCAAAGGGCTGGGGGTCTGCAAAGGGCTGGGGGTTTGCAAGGATCTGAGGGTTTGCAAAGGGTTGGGGGTCTGCAAAGGGCTGGGGGTCTGCAAAGGTTTGGGGGCTTGCAAAGGATCTGGGGGTTTGCAAGGATCTGGGGGTCTGCAAAGGGCTGGGGGTCTGCAAAGGGCTGGGTGTCTGCAAAGATCTGGGGGTCTGCAAAGGGCTGGGGGTTTGCAAGGATCTGGGGGTCTGCAAAGGGCTGGGGGTCTGCAAAGGGCTGGGGGTCTGCAAAGGTCTGGGGGTTTGCAAAGACCTGGGGGTCTGCAAAGATTTGGGGGGTCTGCACAGATTTGGGGGCTTGCAAAGGGCCTGCACCTCTGGCTCCTGCAACAAGGTTGCTAATCTTTCCATGACCACAGGCAGCTCCCGGATGGGGAGGCTGGGCTGCATGTCCAGGGGAGCTCACAGCGCCCCCAAACCCCCCACCCCCACCCCGCACCCCACCCCCGTGCCCCTCCCCGCCGGGTGCGCATGCGCCGTCTTCAATTAGAACCGCGCCATCGGGGCTCCCAGAGCAGGGTCCGCGTTTCTCATCTGGACAGCTGGTCCCCCCACTAATCTATTCCTGCTCCCAACCGAGTCCCCCACGCGGCCAAAGGGGCGCCTTTTTTGGGGGGAAGGGGGAGGCGCGTGTCTCCTGAGCAGCTGACAGAAGCGATTATTTGAATTCGGGGTTTTCTGGGGACGCCCCGTCGGCAAAGGGCACGTACCCAGAATCAAGTGACTTTTTGGAGAGATAAGTGCGTTTTTCTGAGAAGACGCAGGAGATAAAAGTCCGTGATAATTGCACGGGGGCCCCCACCGCCTTTTCGGGCCACCCCCCCACACACATGGAGCAGGAACTCGGGGCTCAGGGAGTGGCCGGGGGTTTCCTTTGGTCTGAGTCCTGGGGACACCCCCTCCCCTCCCTCCGAAGAGGAATTTATGGGGCCTAAGTTCCCAGTGTGGACGCCAGGGGGCCCCCCCGTGCTACCTGACTTGCAAAGATCTGGGGGTTTGCAAAGACCTGGGGGTTTGCAAAGGGCTGGGGGTCTGCAAAGGGCTGGGGGTCTGCAAAGGGCTGGGGGTCTGAAAAGGGCTCGGGGTTTGCAAAGATTTGGGGGTCTGCAAAGATTTGGGGGTTTGCAAAGATCTGAGGGTTTGCAAAGGGCTGGGGGTCGGCAAAGGCCTGGGGGTCTGCAAAGATCTGGGGGTTTGCAAAGGGCTGGGGGGTCTGCAAAGGGCTGGGGGTTTGCAAATATCTGGGGGTCTGCAAAGATCGGGGGTCTGCAAAGGGCTGGGGGTCTGCAAAGGGCTGGGGGTCTGCAAAGGGCTGGCGGTTTGCAAAGAGCTGGGGTCTGCAAAAGGCTGGGGTCTGCAAAGGGCTGGGGGTTTGCAAAGATCTGGGGGTTCGCAAAGGGCTGGGGGTTTGCAAAGATCTGGGGGTTCGCAAAGGGCTGGGGGTTTGCAAAGATCTGGGGGTTCGCAAAGGGCTGGGGGTTTGCAAAGATCTGGGGGTTCGCAAAGGGCTGGGGGTTTGCAAAGATCTGGGGGTTCGCAAAGGGCTGGGGGTTTGCAAAGATCTGGGGGTTCGCAAAGGGCTGGGGGTTTGCAAAGATCTGGGGGTTTGCAAAGGGCTGGGGGTTTGCAAAGATTTGGGGGTCTGCAAAGCGCTGGGGGTTTGCAAAGATTTGGGGGTCTGCAAAGGGCTGGGAGTTTGCAATAGGGGGGCGTGCAGGAGGCAGCTGATCAATTTTCCTCTCTCATCGATGTTTCTCACTCTCTGTCCCTCTCCCTTCCTCTCTGTAAAAAAATCAATAAAATATATTTTAAAAAAGAAAATAAAAAAAATAATAAATCAGCCCCGGCTGGTGTGTCTCAGTGGGTAGAGCGCCGGCCTGCGGACGGCAGGGTCCCGGGTTCGAATCCCGCTCCAGGGCACAGGCCCGGGTGGCGGGTTCGATCCCCAGCAGGGGGCGCGCAGGAGGCGGCCGGTCCCTGATTCTCTCTCCTCATCGATGTTTCTCTCTCTCTCTCTCCCTTCGTCTCTGAAATCAATTAAAAACTATTTATAAATTTTTTAAATATTCTCTTATATTCTGGCGATATCTTATCACTGACACATTTTTAGGGGCCTCCTAGGCCACCGTTACCCCTGGAAACGACGCGAAACTGCGGTTCTCAACCTTTTTAACGCCGCGACCCCCCTAACACAGCTCCTCACGCTGTGGGGACCCCCCCCCCCATGTCCTGGTTCCCAATCGAACATCACGAAAGCCTAGTGATCAATCACAATATGTCATGATCGATGTGTTTTCCCGATGGCCTTAGGCGACCCCCACCCCGAGAAAGGGCTGTTCGATCCCCCCAAAGGGGTCGCGACCCCCCAGGTTGAGAACCGCGAGGCTAGACTCTGTGACTTGGGCCGCAGTTCCCCGAAGCGCCACGAGGGGGCAGCCGAGTCCACGGCTTCTCACAGCCGCCTCTTCCCAGGGGCATTTAAGGAAGAAAATGTGGGAGTTTGTCCCCCAAAATCACGCTGCCTTCCCTCCCCCCCGCCCAATTCCCCCCAGGAGGGTTCTGGGGTGACCCCTCTGTCCCCCCCCCCAAAAATGCATGGCCCCTTTTCAGCCACAAAAAGGAATATTTTCTGTTTCAAATGAACTTTTCTCGGGACCCAATGGTTGAGCATGAGGCAGCTTTGCCCCATAGAGAATGAAATTAGAGAGAGAGAGAGAGAGAGAGAGAGAGAGAGAGAGAGAGAGAGGTGGGGAGAGGGGGTCCTCCATGTCCCAGACTGGACACTGACCCCACCACGCTGCCCGGTGCCCCGGGGACCTCTCCGCTCTCCCGTCCAAGCCAGGAGGGCTTCCTGGAGGCGGCGGCATTAGCTCTGAGCAGCCCAGAGGCGGCCAGAATAGCATCAAAGCAGTTTTTCTTTTTTTAAAAAAATAATCTTTATGGCCCCGGCCGGTGTGGCTCAGGGGAGAGAGCGTCGGCCTGCGGACTCAAGGGTCCCGGGTTCGAATCCCGGCCCAGGGCAGGGACCTGGGTGGCGGGCACCTCCCCAGTAGGGGGCGTGCAGGAGGCAGCTGATCGATGTTTCTCTCTCATCATCGATGTTTCTAACTCTCTGTCCCTCTCCCTTCTTTTCTGTAAAAAAAAAAAAATCAATAAAATATATATTTTTTTAAAAAATGAGGGTTGTCACGCAGAAGAATTTTGAGTCGGAGATTTTGCCGGTTTGGGCAACTTACTCACCGAGAGGTTGCCCACCCCCCTGGCTTCGGAAGAGCCACACTCCAGGAGCCCAAGAGCCGCATGTGGCTCTCGAGAGCCGCAGTGGGCCCAACAGGGGGGACCCCCAGATAGTCAAAGGCTGTGGCTGCCCCCCAGCCTGGGCCCCCCCAGACCTTGCAACCCAGCCCAAGACGAATGTGCCTTTGACTAGGGGCCTGTCGATTCTAGAAAATTCCAAGGTTTTTTTCTGTTTTTTTGGGGGGTTTTGTGTTTTTTTTTTCCTTTTTTTTTAATTTTCTGCCCGGACTGCAACGTATTAGCACCTCATCAGACCCTACAGGGGCCGGAGAAGGGCCCGCCGGCCGGGCTCTGGGTCCCATTAGGCGCCGATGCCATTTAATCGGTTGAAAGGGGCGAAGGAATAAAATAGGCCCATATATCACCGAGCCCCAAAGCAAAGCCAGACGCGGGCCCCCCCAAAATATAGTGGGGGAGGCACCTCCCCGGGGCCTGCAAAGGGGATGCTATTGTGCAACGCGTGTCTGCGTCTTGCAGCAGATTTTTGGTAAAAGAAAAAAATATGTTTTTACTGATTTCAGAGAGATTTTTTTGTAAAAATATATATATATATTTACTGATTTTTAGAGAGATTTTTTGTAAAAAAATACATTTTTTACTGATTTCGGAGAGATTTTTGTAAAATATATATATATTTTTTACTGATTTTTAGAGAGATTTTTTATTAAAATATATATATATATTTTAATGATTTCAGAGAGATTTTTTGTAAAAATATATATATATATTTACTGATTTCAGAGATTTTTTTTGTAAAATATATATATATATATTACTGACTTTAGAGAGATTTTTAGTAAAAAAATATGTTTTACTGACTTCAGAGATTTCTTTGTAAAAATATATATATATGTATTTACTGATTTCCAAGAGATTTTTCTAAAAATATATATATATACTTACTGATTTCACAGAGATTTTTTGTAAAAAAATTATATATATTTTTACTGATTTCAGAGAGAGGAGGGAGGGAGAGAGAGAAACATCCATGATGAGAGAGAAACATCGATCAGCCGCCTCCTGCACGCCCCCTACTGGGGATCGAGTCCGCAACCCAGGTCCATGCCCTTGACCGGGAATCGAACCCGGGACCCTTCAGTCCGCAGGCCGACGCTCTACCCACTGAGCCACACCAGCCAGGGCTCAAAGACTAGTCTCCGTGAGGAACATGGTCACATCTTAATTAATTTTTAAATTTTTTTTTATTTTATTTTCAGAGAGGAAGGGGGAGGGAGAGAGAGAAACATCCATGAGGGGGCTCCTGCGCGCCCCCTGCTGGGGGTCGAACCCTGACCTCCTGGTGCCTAGGCCGGCGCTAACCACTGAGCCACACCGGCCGGCCGGATGCGGATCAAAGAGAGGTGCGATTCTTGGACCCTCCCCCCCAAATTCTATGCAAATTCTGGGCGGGGATTTGGGTGCCTGTTGGGGGGACTTCAGGAAACTCATGATTCCAAAGTGGGTTTTGGGGGAAAAAGTAGCCGCACCGGCCGGTCCGCCTTTTGGCAAAAGTTTGAGAAACTCCAGGACCAAGTCCCGAGAGAGACGCTCCCGCCGGCCACCAGCAGAGGGCGCCGGACGAGCGCGAGGCGGGGCCGGCTCTGCCGGGATCAGGCCGAGGGCTTCCCGGTCTCCCAGCGAAATAAATTAAATAAAATAAAATATAAAATAAAATAAAATAAAATAAAATAAAATAAAATAAAATAAAATAAAATAAAATAAAATAAAATAAAATAAAATAAAATAAATAAAATAAAATAAAATAAAATAAATAAAATAAAATAAGATAAAATAAATAAAATAAAATATAAAATAAAATAAAATATAAAATAAAATAAAATAAAATATAAAATAAAATAAAATAAAATAATAAAATAAAATAAAATAAATAAAATAAAATAAAATATAAAATAAAATAAAATATAAAATAAAATAAAATAATAAAATAAAATAAAATAAATAAAATAAAATAAGTAAAATAAAATAAATAAAATAAAATAAAATATAAAATAAAATAATAAAATAAAATAAAATAAAATAAATAAAATAAAATAAATAAAATAAAATAATAAAATAAAATAAAATAAATAAAATAAAATAAAATAAAATAAAATAAAATAAATAAAATAAAATAAATAAAATAAAATAAAATATAAAATAAAATAAAATAATAAAATAAAATAAATAAAATAAAAACAAAATAAATTAAATACTAAAGTTAAATAATAAAATAAAATAAAACATAAAATAAATAAAATATAAAAAAAATTATAAAATAAATTTATAATATAAATAAAATAATAAATTAAAATAAAATATAAAATAAAATAAAACTAAACATGCAGGCATTTCCCCGTCCCCATGCTTCAAAACCCGCCAGGTCCTCAGTTTTGCAGAAGGTCTGAGAGTCTGTAAGCGAAATCAATTAATACGGGAAACCAACCGGGACCTATTAGATCTTGATCGGCAGCCCGGCCAGTGTGGCTCAGTGGTTAAGCATCGACCTCGCAACCTGGAGGTCCCGGGTTCGATTCCCGGTCAAGGGCACAGGCCCGGGTTGTGGGCTCCATCCCCAGTAGGAGGCGTGCAGGAGGCGGCCGGTCCATGATTCTCTCTCTCTCTCTCTCTCCCTCTTCCAACCCTGAAATTAATACAAATATATATATATTTTTTTAAAAATGAGGCAGGTACCTCTGTTGCAGGCTCTTCCCCGGCCTGGGCCCTGGTCAGGACACGTGCGGGTAGCAAGCAATCGATGTGTTTCTCTCACATATTACATATATTTTTCCTCCCTCCGCCTCCCCCCATGGGCCCCCTCCTGGAAAAAATATTTTATTTCTTTAACTGGAGGCCCCGGTGCATGAAATTTGTGCAAGACTAGGTCTTCCTTCCCTGGGTGGCTGCCGGCACCAGCTTCCCTCTGGCACCCAGGACCCCAGCTTCCCTCACAGCCCCGGCTTTGTCCGGAAGGTTTCCCGGAAGGACATCCGGTCTAATTAGCATATTACGCTTTTATTATTATAGACTAGAGGCCCGGTGCACAAAAATTTGTGCATTCGGGGGCGGGGGGGTGTCCCTCAGCCCAGCCTGTGCCCTCTCGCAGTCTGGGAGCCCTCGCGGGATGTCCGCCTGCTGGCTTAGGCCTGCTCCCTGGGGACTGGAACTAAGCTGGCAGTCAGACATCCCCCTGACAGCCCGGGAGCCCTCGGGGGATATCCGCCTGCTGGCTTAGGCCTGCTCCCCGGGGACTGGGCCTAAGCTGGCAGTCAGACATCCCTCTGGCAGCCCGGGAGCCCTCGGGGGATGCCCACCTGCCAGCGGGGACCAGGCCTAAGCTGGCATTCAGACATCCCTCTCGCAGTCTGGGACCGCTCAGGGGATGTCCACCTGCTGGCTTAGGCCTGTTTCCCGGGGAATTGGGCCTAAGCTGGCAGTCAGACATCCCTCTGGCAGCCCGGGAGCCCTCGGGGGATGTGCACTTGCCAGCGGGGAGCAGACCTAAGCTGCAGTCAGACATCCTTAGCGCTGCTGAGGAGGCGGGAGAGGCCCCCACCACCACCTCTGTGCTGGCAGCTGGCAGCCTGGCTTGTGGCTGAGCAGAGCTCCCCCATGTGGGAGCGCACTGACCACCAGGGGGCAGCTCCTGCATTGAGCGTCTGCCCCCTGGTGGTCAGTGTGTGTCATAGTGACCAGTCATTCCCAGTCGTTCTGCTGTTAGGGTCAATTTGCATATTACCCTTTTATTCTATAGGATTATTTTGAAATGAATACATATATATTTTATTTCAGAGACGGAGAGAGAGAGAGAAACATCCATGACGAGACAGAATCACGGACCGGCCGCCTCCTGCACGAACCCCTACTGGGGACGGAGCCCCCAACCCGGGCCTGTGCCCTTGACTGGGAATCGAACCCGGGACCCCCTGGTTCACAGGTCGAGGCTCAACCCCTGAGCCACACCAGCCGGGCCTGGCAGACGGTTTCATGGGTGTCATCCTGAGAGCTCCCCTCCCTCTCCCCGCCCATCATCGGAATGGGGGTGACACGCGTGTCTGGCAGGCGGCAGCGAGCTGTCCGTGCCCGCCAGCTTCCCGGAGCGCGGAGAAAGTTTAAGTTAACTTGATAGCTATTTAGGCAAGTCAAAGACCCGTCGCTGCCTGTCCTGTTAATTATATCTGCAAGAACTCGGGGGAGAGAGCGTCGTGTCAGCATTTTGGCAAGAGAGAGAGAGAGAGAGCGAGAGAGAGAGAGCCCTATTTTTAGGGGCTCCTCGCTCAGCTGTTCCAATTTGCTGCAGGCGGAAAAGTTCAACGGGGAAGAGAAAGATCAAATTTTTTTTCCCACTCTCCCTTTTCTCTCTTTATTTTTAAAATCAAGGCCGGATATAAAAATAAATGTGGTCATTTCAAGAGAGAGGCAGGGCGGATGTCGACACGGCGGCTCCGACGGGGAGGAAGGGAGGTGGGCGATGACGGCCGCCGGGAGGTCTGGGCCTGGGGCGGCCATCTTGCAGAATGGGCCTGGGAGGCGGTTTTAGCAGCAAGTGGGAGACCGCCGGGGTCCGTCCTGGGGGGTCGTTTTTCTAACGTCTCATTTCCCAAAGGCGACAGATGTTGAATTATTTGCATAATGACATCCATGTGAAAGCGATGGTTCTGTGGGGCCGGTGTGGCTCAGTGGTTGAGCGTCCACCTAGGAACCAGGAGGTCACGGGTTTGATTCCCGGTCGAGGGCACAGGCCGGGTTGGGGGCTCCGTCCCCAGTAGGGGGCGTGCAGGGGGCAGCCGGTCCCTGATTCTCTCTCATCATTGATGTTTCTCTCTCTCTCTCCCTCTCCCGTCCTCTCTGAAATCAATATAGATAGATAGATAGATAGATAGATAGATAGATAGATGATAGATAGATGATTGATAGATAGATAGATAGATAGATAGATAGATGATAGATAGGTAGATAGATAGATAGGTAGATAGATAGATAGATAGATAGATAGATGATAGATAGATAGATAGATAGATGATAGATAGATAGATGATAGATAGATAGATGATAGGTAGATAGATAGATAGATAGATAGATAGATAGATAGATAAAATCAATGGAAAAAATATCCTTAGGTGAGGATTAACCAAAATAAAATAAAATAAAATAGAATTATATTACAAAGCCTACCGACTGAGTTTGTACAAGTTTGGGGACTCTGCACCCCCAAACCATGGTGGGGGTTGGGAGCAGAGAAGGAAACATGGCCAGGAACCCACGTGGGCATCTGGAGGTCACTGGTCGGAGTGTCTGTGTGGCCCTCACTCCTGACGCTGGAGGTCACAGGTAAGTGTCTGTGTGGCTGGAGGTCACAGGTCGGATTGTCTGTGTGGCTGGAGGTCACAGGTCGGAGTATCTGTGTGGCTGGAGGTCACAGGTAAGTGTCTGTGTGGCTGGAGGTCACAGGTCGGAGTGTCTGTGTGGCTGGAGGTCACAGGTGAGTGTCTGTGGGGCTGGAGGTCACAGGTCGGATTGTCTGTGTGGCTGGAGGTCACAGGTGAGTGTCCGTGGGGCTGGAGGTCACAGGTAAGTGTCTGTGTGGCTGGAGGTCACAGGTCGGATTGTCTGTGGGGCTGGAGGTCACAGGTCGGATTGTCTGTGTGGCTGGAGGTCACAGGTCGGATTGTCTGTGTGGCTGGAGGTCACAGGTCGGATTGTCTGTGTGGCTGGAGGTCACAGGTAAGTGTCTGTGTGGCTGGAGGTCACAGGTCGGATTGTCTGTGTGGCTGGAGGTCACAGGTAAGTGTCTGTGTGGCTGGAGGTCACAGGTCGGAGTGTCTGTGTGGCTGGAGGTCACAGGTAAGTGTCTGTGTGGCTGGAGGTCACAGGTAGGATTGTCTGTGTGGCTGGAGGTCACAGGTCGGATTGTCTGTGTGGCCCTCACTCCTGACGCTGGAGGTCACAGGTGAGTGTCTGTGTGGCCCTCACTCCTGACGCTGGAGGTCACAGGTGAGTGTCTGTGGGGCTGGAGGTCACAGGTGAGTGTCTGTGTGGCTCTCACTCCTGACGCTGGAGGTCACAGGTCGGAGTGTCTGTGTGGCTCTCACTCCTGACGTTGGAGGTCACAGGTCAGAGTGTCCGTGGGGCTCTCACTCCTGACGCTGGAGGTCACAGGTCAGAGTGTCTGTGGGGCTCTCACTCCTGACGCTGGAGGTCACAGTGTTACGGGTTCACTCAGCGAGATAGACCACCGACTCAGAATTTAAACTTAAGAGCCTTTATTACGCTGGCCAGTGACTACCGTTACAGCACCCTGCCGAAGCAGAGGCTGGACTGCAGCTCCCACTACAGGAGTTAAATTTTATTATTAAATTCTGTGGAGGCCCGAGAAAAATGTATCTTTCAAATTCTGGGCCCCTAGTATGGAGGGAACTCTATTCATACTTTCTCCAGTCTTTTGTTTCCCAAATTTGGACTGAGACTTCCGACCTTTGGAGAAAGAAGGCCTGTGTGCTGGGAAGGGGCCCTGAGACCATATCTCAAGGCCTGGCCTGGTGTCAGCACCTTCCTACCTGTGTGTTTTAGGAACAGACAGCACAGCATGACTCGGCTGGACAAAGCACCAGGTATGCAGCCCAGCACAATAGGCGGGGTGTCTGTGGGGCTCTCACTCCTAACGCTGGAGGTCACAGGGCAGAGTGTCTGCAGGGCTCTCACTCCTGACGCTGGAGGTCACAGGTCGGAGTGTCCGTGGGGCTGGAGGTCACAGGTCAGAGTGTCTGTGGGGCTGGAGGTCACAGGTCAGAGTGTCTGCGGGGCTCTCACTCCTGACGCTGGAGGTCACAGGTCACAGGCGGCATGTCTGTGGGGCTCTCCCTCCTACGTGTTGCACGCACGCATTCCCGCGTTTCCATCACCAGCTCAACCGACAGACACATCCGAAGGCTTTTAGTTGTAGAGACACCCCCCCCCCACGGCTCCCTGCTCACCCCAGCTAGCTGCCCAGGGGCATGTTTGCTTTTGGGGGTGCAGCCCAGGACGAGGGCTGGAGGGGGACCCCGACTCTCTCCCCCTCTCTCTCTGCATCTACCGGTGGCGGCTGCCAAATCGAAACCTCCCCGAACAAACAGATGGTTCAACACACGCGTGCGTCTCCCCCCTCCCAGCACCCCACCCCGTCTGCCTTGATTCTTGTTTGCATTTTTTTTAAAATACAAATTATTTCGTAAAGTTATATATTTATTGCAGCAATAGGTACATCCATTAAATTACTGTTTTAACCATTTTTGAGTGTGTACAGTGCAGGGCAGGAGGCGGAGGGGGAGGAGGGGGAGCAGGAGGGGGAGGGGCAGGGGAGCCGCACGGAGAGCTTTTGAGAAATTTCATCCGCATTCAAAGGGGTAATTAATACGTACCCCCAGGCTTTGATTATGCCGGGGCCCAGGCAGGAATGTGCCGGCCAGAAATAATGAGAGCTCATCAGGGCTCCCCAGGAACAGGCATGCCCCCCCTCGTCTCCCCAATGCCTCCTCCTCCTTTCCCCGCCCCCAAGTCCCCCTCCCCAGTCTTGGGGGGCTGCCCTGCCCCCCCAGACCGTCAGGGGGTCGTCCCTGCCTCTGGGAATTCAGCCGCCCACGGAGACCCCCGGTACGTCTCAGCAGACGGGGCATTGATGTTTTTTGTCTATTTTTGTGTTTTTTTAATGCATTTTTGTTGATGTCAGAGAGGAAGGGAGAGAGAGAGAGAGAGAGAGAGAGAGAGAGAGAGAGAGAGAGAGACATCCATGATGAGAGAGAATCAGGGACCGGCCGCCTCCTGCACGCCCCCCACTGGGGATGGAGCCCACAACCCGGGCCTGTGCCCTTGACCGGGAATCGAACCCGGGACCAACCCTGGCACCCAAAGGTTGCGGGTTCAAATCCAGGGCGGGGCGCATACCTGGATTGTGGGTTTGATTTCCCCGGTCGGGACGCATGCAGGAGGCAATGGATGGAGGTTTCTCTCTCTGTCTCTCTCTCTCTCTCTCTCTCTATCTCTATCTCTCTCTCTCTCTCTCTCATCTCCATCTCCATCTCTCTCTCTCTCCCTCTCATCTCTCTCTCTATCTCTCTCTCTCTTTATCTCTCTCTCTCATCTCTCTCTCTATCTCTATCTCTCTCTCTATCTCTCTCTCTGTATCTCTCTCTCTCATCTCTCTCTCTCTTTATCTCTCTCTCTCTATCTCTCTCTCTCTCTATCTCTCTCTCTATCTCTCTCTCTCTCTTTATCTCTCTCTCTCATCTCTCTCTCTCTCTATCTGTCTCTCTATCTCTCTCTCTCTTTATCTCTCTCTCTCTCATCTCTCTCTCTCTCTCTCTCTCTCTCTCTCTCTCTCCCTCTCATCTCTCTCTCTCTCTATCTCTCTCTCTCTTTATCTCTCTATCTCTCATCTCTCTCTCTATCTCTATCTCTCTCTCTCATCTCTCTCTCTCTCTTTATCTCTCTCTCTCTCATCTCTCTCTCTCTCTCTCTCTCTCTATCATCTCTCTCTCCCCCTTCCTCTCTCTTCTCTCAAAAATCAATAGAAATATACCCTCGGGCGAGGATTTAAAAAAATAAATGGGCCCGGCCGGTGTGGCTCAGTGGTTGAGCATCCACCCAGGAACCAACCGATCCCGGGTTCGATTCCCGGCCAAGGGCACAGGCCCGGGTTGCGGGCTCCATCCCCAGTGGGGGGCGTGCAGGAGGCGGCCGGTCCATGATTCTCTCTCATCCTGGATGCTTCTCTCTCTCTCTCTCTCTCTCCCTTCCTCTCTGACATCAATAAAAATCTATATTTTTAAAAACCAATGTGTTTTCTGGGGACATCTTAGTGTGTGTGTTTGGGGGGCGGGAGGTGAGGCCATTGTTTGAAAACAGTTGGCTAGAAGCTGCTCGTTTTGTGGGATTTTTTTGGGGTTTCTTTTCTCTGTTCGCAGACGCGGGCTGGGCCTGGTGGGGCCGTTGCTGTTTATGCAAATCCATCCATTTATTCCACGGGTCCCGGCTTGTGCATTCAAACACCCACGGCCCGAGCAAACGCCACCCCAAGGAGCCTTCACTGGGGAGAAAGCCAGGCAACAGGCACTGCTCTTATGCTGTAGGGAGTCCAGCGAGGGATTCCTCAAAAAAACACACAAAAAACCCCCCCAAACCAACAAAACCCCCCCCCAAAAAACTCCATCCCCTGGGAACCCTCAGGCTCGAATGGGGGCCTGCCCACCCAGGCCTCAGACCAGCAGCAAACGCAGAATTAAAACCGCTTTTCAAAGGGCCATGCGACCGGCCCGGCCCGGTGTGGCTCAGTGGTTGAGCGTCGACCCCTGATGACCCAGGAGGTCCCGGGTTCGAATCCCGGTCACAGGCACATGAGCGTGTGGGCCCTCCGACAGCTTCCTTTGTGATGAATGTCCTGTGTACGCTTTCTCCATTTCCTGTTGGGTTTTTTTGTGTTTTCCGTCTATATTTTGGGGGTAATGTTCTTTTTCTTAAAATATATTTTATTGATTTTTTTACAGAGAGGACGGGAGAGGGATAGAGAGTGAGAAACATCGATGATGAGAGAGAACCATCGATCAGCTGCCTCCTGCACGCCCCCCACTGGGGATGTGCCCGCCACCCAGGTCCATGCCCTCGACCGGGAATCGAACCCGGGACCCTTCAGTCCGCAGGCCGACGCTCTACCCACTGAGCCACACCGGTCAGGGCTTTTGGTAATGTTCTTATTTTTTTAAAAAATATATATTTTTGCTAGAGGCCCAGTGCACGGAATTCATGCCACGCAGACATGCCACCTGTTACCTCCGGCGCGTAGGTATGGGTATGGCTGGCGATCAGGGCAGGTGGGGGCCTTCCGACTGCCGGCGGGGGCCTTCCCTCGTTCCACGCCGTCCCCTGGTGGTCAGCATACATCATAGCAAGCGATCGAACTCCTGGCCTCCTGGTCGAACGCCCGGTCTCCCGGTCGAACTCCCGCGGGGACATTTTGCACGTGAGCCTTCTATATACACAGATGGACTTCAGAGAGAAAGGGAGAGGGAGAGAGAACCACGGACCGGCCGCCTCCTGCACGCCCCCTCCTGGGGATGGAGCCCGCCACCCGGGCCTGTGTCCTTGACCGGGAATCGAACCCGGGACCTCCTGGTTCCGAGGTCGACGGCGCTCAACCACTGAGCCACACCAGCCAGGCTAAAAAAAAAAATCAATGTTTTTCCAAACAACCATTTCGTTCTCTCGCCTTCGCGCCCGGCCCCGTGTGACCACAGAGATAGCCACGAAGCCACAGGGGCTGGAGCGTGGAACTCGCCGCTAATTCGAACGCACAATTAAATGCTTGTAATGGGGGGAACGCCGGTTATAATGAATCGAATTCGCTTCCCTTTTTAAGCCGGAGCTGTGGCCTGGGAGTGTTTCCCTCCTCGTTTCTGGGTCCCTTCGTTGCGTAAAATTAGGAAGACCCTTTTCATGGCTGTAATCGATGTATTTATAGATCAGATTTATGGGGGGAGAGGCAGGCAATTTTAGCTGCTTTCCTGGGGAATGGGCTTTGTTATATTTACAGCCTGCTAATTGGGGCCCCGTGTAGGCAGCCGGTTAACGCGATTCACGGAGAAACACGTTTAATCGTCCTCGGTTTAATGTTTCTGATCTGAGGCCGTGTTCTTGGAGTGTGTGTGTGTCTGTGTGTGTGTGTGTGTGTGTGAACGCTGTTCTGGGCTCCGTTTAATATCTTTTTATTGATTTCAGAGAGGAAGGGAGAGGGAGAGAGAGAAAGAGATGCATCCAGGAGGAGAGAGAATCATGGATCGGCCGCCTCCTGCACGCCCCCTACTGGGGATCGAGCCTGCAACCCGGGCCTGTGCCCTTGACCGGGAATCGAACCCAGGACCCTGCAGTCTGCAGGCCGACGCTCTATCCGCTGAGCCACACCAGCTAAGGGTGGGCTCCCTTTAGATGCTGTGTTTTCCTTGTTTGTGTCCACAGGTCACTGGCCAGCCTAGAAGCCACCTGCTCCGTCAGGTCATCCTCACCCTGACCCAGGTGATTGTCTTGGGGAATAGACCATGCTCCTTCCACACCTGACCCAGGTCAGAGTCATAGGTCATGGGCATTGCTCCATCCAAATCTAGCTTAGGTGAGCGACATGGGCCCTTCCCCATCCATACCTGGCCCAGGTGACCATCATGGTCCTTCTCTGTCCACATGTGACACAGGTGAGCATCATGGTCCTTCTCCATCAACATGTGGCCCAGGTGAGCATCATGGTCCTTCTCCATCCACATATGGCCCAGGTGAGCATCATGGTCCTTCCCCATCCACACCTGGCCCAGGTGAGCATCATGGTCCTTCCCCATCCTCACCTGGCCCAGGTGAGCATCATGGTCCTTCCCCATCCTCACCTGGCCCAGGTGAGCATCATGGTCCTTCCCCATCCACCCCTGGCCCAGGTGACCATCATGGTCCTTCCCCATCCAGACCTGGCCCAGGTGAGCATCATGGTCCTTCCCCATCCACACCTGGCCCAGGTGACCATCATGGTCCTTCCCCATCCTCACCTGGCCCAGGTGAGCATCATGGTCCTTCTCCGTCCACACGTGGCCCAGGTGAGCATCATGGTCCTTCTCCGTCCACACGTGGCCCAGGTGAGCATCATGGTCCTTCTCCGTCCACATGTGGCCCAGGTGACCGTCATGGTCCTTCTCCGTCCACACCTGGCCCAGGTGAGCATCATGGGTCCTGCTCCACCCACCCCTGGCCCTGTCACAAGTCCTAGACCCGTGCCTTCGGTCCAGTTACTGCAACTCACCGATGACAGCGTGAAGATCCAAGAATGTCATCCCCTCCCTTGCTCTCTCTCTCCCCCATGTTTTGTGTGTTTTTCAGGATGACAATGGGGTCAGCACCTTTAATTTCACCCGCTGTTCCATTTTGCATCTCAGACGGAGCCAGGAAATGGGGGTTCGGTCCCTGCCTTTTGGGGCTCAGACTTCCTTTTTTTTTTTTTATAAATTGATTTCAGAGAGGAAGGGAGAGGAAGAGAGAGAGAGAGAGAGAGAGAGAGAGAGAGAGAGAAAAAAAAACATCCATAATGAGAGAGAATCATGGATCGGCTGCCTCCTGCACGCCCACGACTGGGGATGGAGCCTACAACCCGGGCCTGTGCCCTTGACCGGGACTCGAACCCAGGACCCTGCAGTCCACGGGCCGACGCTCTATCCGCTGAGCCCCACCAGCCAGGGCGATCACTGCAGCTTTGCTCAGCACGTGCCCAGTGGCGGGTCTACAACCGTACCCAGGCCCGGACGCACTTGAAGGATGGCCTGCGTGCGCCCGGCCTAATGTATTCCTGTAATTATTGTGATCACGGAGAGGAGC
>JASKON010000052.1:855000-857500 GCA_036010255.1 Myotis pilosus
ACAGTGTGACAGTCCCCTGCCCTCCGGCCCCCCATAACCAAGACCCCCTTGTGCCTCAGCTCCCATCCTTGGACACCTGATGTGACACACACGACAAAATGATGAGGCGTCCAGGTGGCGATTTTTTTTCCACGGAAGCCGTCCTGGTGCATTGCAGGGGCGTCTTTTTTTTAAAAAAAAAAATAAATAAATTTAAAAATTGAAAAATAAAAAAGAAAGAAAATTCCTCGCAGTTGAAGGTGCCGGGCTCACGCGCATCCGTCTCCAGGCGAAGGTCAATTTATCTTGTCTTGACTTTTGCAAGACAGGACGTCGCCGGCCTGCTGTCTGGGAGCCTGTGCCTCCTTGTCACGTTAGCTTCCTGCCTCGTTAACCCAGCCGGGAAAGGGGGGGCGGTGAGCTGTCTTATCCAGCCGGTGACAGACACGGCAGTGGCCCCGCAGACACCCCGACACCAGAGCGTGGCCCCGCAGACACCCCGACACCAGAGCGTGGCCCCGCAGACACCCCGACACCAGAGCGTGGCCCCGCAGACACCCCGACACCAGAGCGTGGCCCCGCAGACACCCCGACACCAGAGCGTGGCCCTGCAGCAGACACCCCGACACCAGAGCGTGGCCCCGCAGACACTCCGACACCAGAGCGTGGCCCTGCAGACACCCCGACACCAGAGCGTGGCCCCGCAGACACCCCGACACCAGAGCGTTGCCCTGCAGACACCCCGACACCAGAGCGTGGCCCTGCAGACACTCCGACACCAGAGCGTGGCCCTGCAGACACCCCGACACCAGAGCGTTGCCCTGCAGACACCCCGACACCAGAGCGTGACCCTGCAGACACCCCGACACCAGAGCGTGGCCCTGCAGACACTCCGACACCAGAGCGTGGCCCTGCAGACACTCCGACACCAGAGCGTGTCCCTGCAGACACCCCGACACCAGAGCGTGACCCTGCAGACACCCCGACACCAGAGCGTGTCCCTGCAGACACCCCGACACCAGAGCCTGGCCCCACAGACACCCCGACACCAGAGCGTGGCCTTGCAGACACCCCGACACCAGAGCCTGGCCCCACAGACACCCCGACACCAGAGCGTGGCCCTGCAGACACCCCAACACCAGAGCGTGGCCCTGCAGACACTCCGACACCAGAGCGTGACCCTGCAGACACCCCGACACCAGAGCGTGTCCCTGCAGACACCCCGACACCAGAGCGTGGCCCCACAGACACCCCGACACCAGAGCGTGGCCTTGCAGACACCCCGACACCAGAGCCTGGCCCCACAGACACCCCGACACCAGAGCGTGGCCCCGCAGACACCCCGACACCAGAGCGTGGCCCTGCAGACACCCCCACACCAGAGCGTGGCCCCGCAGACACCCTGACACCAGAGCGTGGCCCTGCAGCAGACACCCCGACACCAGAGCGTGGCCCCGCAGACACTCCGACACCAGAGCGTGGCCCTGCAGACACCCCGACAACAGAGCGTGGCCCCGCAGACACCCCGACACCAGAGCGTGGCCCTGCAGCAGACACCCCGACACCAGAGCGTGGCCCCGCAGACACTCCGACACCAGAGCGTGGCCCTGCAGACACCCCGACACCAGAGCGTGGCCCCGCAGACACCCCGACACCAGAGCGTTGCCCTGCAGACACCCCGACACCAGAGCGTGGCCCTGCAGACACTCCGACACCAGAGCATGGCCCTGCAGACACCCCGACACCAGAGCGTGGCCCTGCAGCAGACACCCCGACACCAGAGCGTGGCCCTGCAGACACTCCGACACCAGAGCGTGGCCCTGCAGACACCCCGACACCAGAGCGTGGCCCCGCAGACACCCCGACACCAGAGCGTGGCCCTGCAGACACCCCGACACCAGAGCGTGGCCCCGCAGACACCCTGACACCAGAGCGTGGCCCTGCAGCAGACACCCCGACACCAGAGCGTGGCCCCGCAGACACTCCGACACCAGAGCGTGGCCCTGCAGACACCCCGACACCAGAGCGTGGCCCTGCAGACACCCCGACACCAGAGCGTGGCCCTGCAGACACCCCGACACCAGAGCGTGGCCCCGCAGACACCCCGACACCAGAGCGTGGCCCCGCAGACACCCCGACACCAGAGCGTGGCCCTGCAGCAGACACCCCGACACCAGAGCGTGGCCCTGCAGACACTCTGACACCAGAGCGTGGCCCTGCAGCAGACACCCTGACACCAGAGCGTGGCCCCGCAGACACCCCGACACCAGAGCGTGGCCCTGCAGACACCCCGACACCAGAGCGTGGCCCTGCAGCAGACACCCCGACACCAGAGCGTGGCCCCGCAGACACCCGACACCAGAGCGTGGCCCTGCAGACACCCCGACACCAGAGCGTGTCCCTGCAGACACTCCGACACCAGAGCGTGGCCCTGCAGACACCCCGACACCAGAGCGTGGCCCTGCAGACACTCTGACACCAGAGCGTGGCCCTGCAGCAGACACCCCGACACCAGAGCGTG
>JASKON010000052.1:862500-890000 GCA_036010255.1 Myotis pilosus
AACCCCATGAGGCCAACCCTGTAGGATTCCAGCCCTGTGAACCCCAGCTCTCCAGCGTCTCACTCTATAGCCTCCCCAGCCCCCCATAAGTCCCAATGCCCTGGTTCCCAATCCTACAAATGCTCCCCCAGTCTGTATGGGTTCCAGCCCCGGAATGCGTCTCTCCCAGGCCCCTCCTGACACCTTCAGCCTCTCCCTGGATCCGACCACAGCGAGGGGCGCCTACCCTCGTTGGCTCATGGGGGGTTTCATTGTCCCCCAAGAAACCCCTCAGCCCCCTCTGAGGTTTAAGCATCTGGAGGTCTTGGCACCCGATGCTCATTACCTGTCTCACCTCATCCGCGAAGTGCGTCCCCCCCAGAGCCTCAGGACCAGCCTTGGGTCTCCCATGATGCCTTGAGGCAACATGCAAATGAACCTGGAAACCACCCCAGAGCAGGGAGGCAGTGCTTTGGAATCGAGAGCTAATTCACATGAAAATGAAACGAAATAAAATTGGAATTCGAGGGCGAGTTTCTGTAGCAAAAAGAAATTGCACGGGAGTCCTGTCAGGAAGGAGGAGGTAAGAGCTCTAATCAAACCCAAGGCCACTCGTGAAAAATATTAGGAATAAAGTTCCTGAATGTTTTTATGTTTTTTAATTTTAAATATATTTTTTTATTGATTTCAGAGAGGAAAGGAGAGGGAGAGAGAGAGATAGAAACAGCCTATATATCAAAAGCCTGATATGCTAAGCGTCCGGTCGACTGGTCAACCAATCAAAGCGTCATATGCTAATGATATGCTAAGGCCGCTCGTCCACTTGTTATGACGTGCGCTGACCACCAGGGGGCAGACAGTCGACCGGTCGACCAGTCGCTATGACGTGCACTGACCACCAGGGAGCAGACAGTCGGCTGGTCGACCACTCGCTATGACGTGCACTGACCACCAGGGGCAGACAGTCGGCTGGTCGACCAGTCACTATGACGTGCACTGACCACCAGGGGGCAGTCGACCGGTTGACCAATCGCTATGACGTGCACTGACCACCAGGGGCAGACAGTCGACCGGTCGACCAGTCGCTATGACGTGCACTGACCACCAGGGGGCAGTCGACCGGTTGACCAATCGCTATGACGTGCACTGACCACCAGGGGCAGACAGTCGACCGGTCGACCAGTCGCTATGACGTGCACTGACCACCAGGGGCAGACAGTTGACCGGTCAACCAGTCACTATGACGTGCACTGACCACCAGGGGCAGACAGTCGACCGGTCGACCAGTCGCTATGACGTGCACTGACCACCAGGGGCAGACAGTTGACCGGTCAACCAGTCACTATGATGTGCACTGACCACCAGGGGCAGACAGTCGACCCATCAACCAGTCACTATGACGTGCACTGACCACCAGGGGGCAGATGTTCTGACCGGTGGGTGAGCTTGCTGTTGGGGTTGTCCAATTAGGTCTGAGCGAGACGGGCCGGACGCACCCTGGAGCCCTCCCTCCCTCGGTCCCTCCCCAACTGGCCAACCTCCCACATCCCTCCCCGGCCCCAATCCTGCCCAGTGGGGTCCCTCGGCCTGGCCTGCACCCTCTCGGATTCCGGGCTAAGGCCCCCCGCCCCCCCAAGTGCACAAATTTCGTGCACCGGGCCTCTAGTCAATGATAACAGAGAATCATGGATCGGCTGCCTCCTGCCCGCCCCCCTCCCTGGGATGGAACCCAACAACCCAGGCACATGCCCTTGACCGGGAATCGAACCCGGGACCCTTCCGTCCGCAGGCCGACGCTCTATATCCACTGAGCCACACCGGCTAGGGCTGTACCAGTCGGTCTTTTTGGGGGGGGGAGGGAAAAAAAATATATCTATGACGACCCGTATTCAGGTCGGATTATTAATTTTCCAATTCCCACTTTAATTTTTCTTCAGTGACAGCGGACAGGCCGTAGTACATCAGACGTTCGACGGTTTTACGGACCGGCCTCACCCCAGTTGGTGCCGTAAAAAGGTATTATTATGAGTTTCAGGTGTACGGCTCAGCGGGCTGCACGTTTATAAACCTTCCGACGGGACCCCCCTCCTGGCACACGGCCTCGCAGGCACCTGGCAGCGAGCGCACAGTTCTTGGGATATTCATGGACTCGATTCCCGGCGGTCCGGTTACAGGCCTGGGGTCGGTTTTATAGCCGGCAATTTGTATGTCTTAGTCCCTTCGGCATGTTTTTTTCTTTGGTTTGCTGTTGCTAATCCTTAACCCGGGGATATATTTTTCCCCACTGATTTTTGTAGACAGAGTGTCAGGGAGGGAGAGAGAGACAGACAGAGATAGAGAGAGAGACAGAGAGACATAGAGATAGAGATAGAGAGAGAGAGAGAGAGAGAGGGAGAGAGAGAGAGAATTGATCAGTTGCTTCCTACATGTGCCCCAACCAGGGCCAGGGATCGAACCGGCCTCCCAGGTACGAGGCCTTGACAGGAATCGAACCCCAAACCTTTAGGCCTCTGGGCGGACGCTCTAACCAGCGAGCCACACCAGCCAGAGTCCTTCACCTTCAAAAAAAAAATGTTTCTTTTAAATTTAAATAGATTTTTATTGATGTCAGAGAGGAAGGGAGAGAGAGAGAGAGAGAGAGAGAGAGCGAGAGAGAGAGAGAGAAACATCCATGATGAGAGAGAATCAGGGATCGGCCGCCTCCTGCACACCCCCGACTGGGGATCGAGCCCGCCACCCGGGCCTGTGCCCTTGACCTGTTGCTAGAATGTTCCGTATGCATCCTGGACATTCACCCACCTTTTTATCCCTGGCTGGTGTGGCTCAGTGGATAGAGCGGCGGCCTGCGGACAGAAGGGTCCCGGGTTCGAATCCCGGTCAAGGGCACAGGCCCGGGTTGTGGGCTCGATCCCCAGTAGGGGGCGTGCAGGAGGCGGCCGGTCCATGATTCTCTCTCATCATGGATCTCTCTCTCTCTCTCTCTCTCTCTCTCTCTCTGTCTCTCAAATCCATAAAAACATATTTAAAAGAAAATTAAAAAAGGAGCCGTAGCCCATTTGGCTCAGAGGATATAGACCATCGGCCTGCTGATGGACGGGTCCCGGGTTCGAATCCCGACAAGGGCCCATGCCCAGGGTGGCAGCCTCAACCCCTTGGGGCTCCGGTCCGGGCACGTGCAGGAGGCAACCCCTCGATGCGTCTCTCTCTCATCGACGTCTCTCTCTGTGTCTCTCCCTCTCCCTTCCACTCTCCCCCTTTCCCCCCCAAAAATCAATGGATTTTAAGGAAAGAAAAAGGGAAAAGAATAAGATAAAAGTGTCCATGTGATCAACAGTCACTCTGGCCGGCCCCCCAAGCCCCCAGGAGCCAGGCAGGGTCCCTGGGATGAACGTGGCCGACCTTGGATGACCCTGGATGACCTTGGATGACCTTGAATGGCCTTGAGTGTCTCCTCTTTCTCTCTCTTGCCCTGGCCCAGCCTTCTCAGATCCCAGCCCCCCCATCTTTCCTCCCTGCCTCCCTCCTTCCCCCCCTTTCTCCCTCTCTCCAATTTATAGAGTCCTTATAGGTTTGGGCAATTAAATGAAAACCTTTACAAGGTTTCCATACAGGACTTGGAACCCGGCCCGGAGGGGAGCTAAGCCATAGTTTCCTTGGCCGGGAGGGCCCACCACGGAGGAAGTGACTTCATACCGACGGCGAAAACCACCTACCGAGGTCGTTGGCCGTGCAGAATGGGGGAGCCAGGGGCGGGCGGGCGGCCTCCTGGGGGGGCACCTGGGTGGCAAGGGCAGCCCTGGGGGTGGGGTCCCCGGGTCTAGCCTAGGACCTGAGGCCCCTCGGTCGATGCGAGAGGCCACCCCCTTCTCCAGCAGCGGCCAGACTCCTATTTTATCTTTTTCTCCCTTTTTCTTTCTTTTTCTTTGTTTCTCTCTCTTTATTTCTATTCTCTTTCTCCTCCTCCCTCCTTCCTTTATTATATTATATTTTATTTTATTTTATTTTATTTTATTTTGTGGTTAATCTTCACCTGGAGATGTTCTTTTTATATATACCAGTATATATATATATATATCTATATCTATCTGTCTGTCTATCTATCTATCTATCTATCTATATGAAATTATATATATAATTTTTATTTTTATTCTTATTCTTATCTTTTTATATATTTTTTTATTGATCTCAGAGAGGAAGGAAGAGAGAGAGACAGAAACATCCAGGATGAGAGAGAATCATGGATCGGCCGCCTCCTGCACGCCCCACGTTGGGGATGGAGCCCGCAACCTGGGCCTGTGCCCTGGACGGGGAATCGAACCCAGGACCTCCTGGTTCCTCGGTCGACGCTCAACCAACTGACTCACGCCGGCCGGGCTCCGTTGATATTTTATTTTATTTTATTATGTTTTTTTAAAAATATATTTTATTGATTTTTTACAGAGAGGAAGGGAGAGGGAGAGAGAGTCAGAAACATCGATGAGAGAGAAACATTGATCAGCTGCCTCCTGCACGCCCCCCACTGGGGATGTGCCCGCAACCCAGGTCCATGCCCTTGGCCAGATTCGAACCTGGGACCTTTCAGTCCACAGGCCGACGCTCTATCCACTGAGCCACACCGGTTACGACGTCCGTTGATATTTTAGAGAGAGTGGAAGGGAGGGAGGGAGGAAGGGAGAGAGACAGACAGACAGAGAGAGAGACATTCATCTGAGAAAGAAACATTGATTTACTGCCTCCCTTGATGGGGAATCGAACCCGGGACCCTTGGGTTCCTGGGCCAAGGCGGTAACCACGGAGCCACACCAGCCCAGCCACGTCCGAACTTTTCACACGGGTGCTGGGTTCACCGGTGGCCTTTGCCTATTAAAACGAGCCCCTCACAGGCTGAAACGGCGTAGCCCTCGGACGGTATATTAGAGTCTTAAAAAAATAATTGAAATTTAAGTGTAAGATTCTCTAAGGTCCGTGAACACAGGCGCCAGGGCCCCCGGGCCAAGAGGCCTGACTCCCGTTCCAAACCCCCGAGGACGCGTGGAAACATCAGCCGTCCTCAGATGTGGCCGGGCTCCTGGGGCACCTGCTACGTTAGGGAAAAAGAAAAAGAAAAAATATGGAAACTAGTCTTTTTGACGCTGACCTTTGGAGATCTCGTCCTCTCCCCGGCACCCAGAGCTTCTCCACCCACGAAAGGTACTTCACACCTCCAGCCGGGTGCAAAGGCAGCCGCCTCTTTGGGAACTCTCTCATCCCCAAAGATGCCTGGCGAACTCCTATTCACCCTGCAAAACCCCACTGGCCCTATCCCTCCAGGCTCACCTCGAGATGGGCCTTTCCTACTCATGAAAGGCACCCCCTCCACACACCTCCAGCCGTGTGCAAAGGCAGCCTCCTCTGGGAATTTCACAGTCCCGAGGGAGCCTGGCGAACTCCTATTCACCCTGCAAAACCCCACCGGCCCAATCCCTCCGGGCTCACCTCGAGATGTGCGTGTCAGAGCAAGGCTGGGCCTCTCCTACCCAAGAAGGGCACCCCGCTCCTCACACCTCCAGCTGTGTGCAAAGGCAGCCCCCTCTTTGGGAACTCTCTCGGCTCTGAGGGTGCCTGGCGAACTCCTATTCACCCTGCAAAACCCCACTGGCCCAATCCCTCCAGGCTCACCTTGAGATGTGCCTTTCCTACCCATGAAAGGCACCCCCCTCCACACACCTCCAGCCGTGTGCAAAGGCAACCTCCTTTCTGGGAACTCTCATCCCCAAAGGTGCCTGGCGAACTCCTATTTACCCCACAAAACCCCACTGGCCCGATCCCTCTGGGCTCATCTTGAGATGTGCGTGTCAGAGCAAGGCTGGGCCTTTCCTACCCAAGAAGGGCACCCCGCTCCTCACACCTCCAGCCGTGTGCAAAGGCAGCCTCCTCTGGGACTTTCACAGTCCCGAGGGAGCCTGGCGAACTCCTATTCACCCTGCAAAACCCCACTGGCCCAATCCCTCCAGGCTCACCTCGAGATGTGCACGTGAGATCAAGGCTGAGCCCTTCCTACCCATGAAAGGTACCCCCCTCCACACACCTCCAGCCATGTGCAAAGGCAGCTTCCTCTTTGGGAACTCTCTCAGCCCCAAAGGTGCCTGGCGAACTCCTATTCACCCTGCAAAACCCCACTGGCCCAATCCCTCCGGGCTCACCTCGAGATGGGCCTTTCCTACTCATGAAAGGCACCCCCTCCACACACCTCCAGCCGTGTGCAAAGGCAACCTCCTTTCTGGGAACTCTCATTCCCAAAGGTGCCTGGCGAACTCCTATTCACCCCACAAAACCCCACTGGCCCGATCCCTCTGGGCTCATCTTGAGATGTGCATGTCAGAGCAAGGCTGGGCCTTTCCTACCCAAGAAGGGCACCCCGCTCCTCACACCTCCAGCCGTGTGCAAAGGCAGCCTCCTCTGGGACTTTCACAGTCCCGAGGGAGCCTGGCGAACTCCTATTCACCCTGCAAAACCCCACTGGCCCAATCCCTCCAGGCTCACCTCGAGATGTGCACGTGAGATCAAGGCTGAGCCCTTCCTACCCATGAAAGGTACCCCCCTCCACACACCTCCAGCCATGTGCAAAGGCAGCTTCCTCTTTGGGAACTCTCTCAGCCCCAAAGGTGCCTGGCGAACTCCTATTCACCCTGCAAAACCCCACTGGCCCAATCCCTCCAGGCTCACCTTGAGATGTGCCTTTCCTACCCATGAAAGGCACCCCCCTCCACACACCTCCAGCCGTGTGCAAAGGCAACCTCCTTTCTGGGAACTCTCATCCCCAAAGGTGCCTGGCGAACTCCTATTCACCCCACAAAACCCCACTGGCCCGATCCCTCTGGGCTCATCTTGAGATGTGCGTGTCAGAGCAAGGCTGGGCCTTTCCTACCCAAGAAGGGCACCCCGCTCCTCACACCTCCAGCCGTGTGCAAAGGCAGCCTCCTCTGGGACTTTCACAGTCCCGAGGGAGCCTGGCGAACTCCTATTCACCCTGCAAAACCCCACTGGCCCAATCCCTCCAGGCTCACCTCGAGATGTGCACGTGAGATCAAGGCTGAGCCCTTCCTACCCATGAAAGGTAGCCCCCTCCACACACCTCCAGCCATGTGCAAAGGCAGCTTCCTCTTTGGGAACTCTCTCAGCCCCAAAGGTGCCTGGCGAACTCCTATTCACCCTGCAAAACCCCACCGGCCCAATCCCTCCAGGCTCACCTTGAGATGTGCCTTTCCTACCCATGAAAGGCACCCCCCTCCACACACCTCCACCCGTGTGCAAAGGCAACCTCCTTTCTGGGAACTCTCATTCCCAAAGGTGCCTGGCGAACTCCTATTCACCCCGCAAAACCCCACCGGCCCGATCCCACCGGGCTCACCTCGAGATGTGCGTGTCAGAACAAGGCCAAGCTCTTCCTCCTGGGTTTTTTTTTTTTTTGCGACTGCCCTGGTCCCGCTCCCCATCCCTGGGGCCCACAACACACTCGGAGACCCATCTTCTCCCGGAAATCTGCATTTCAGGCGAATTTCCAGCGGGAAAGGGGTAGAGGGCTCCAGCGTCCACACACCGGTGGTAGCTGAGTGTCTGTGTTAAAGGAGAGAGTCCCAGCCAGTTTGCTCCCATGGGTGTGTCTGTCTGTCTTTCCCTCTCCCTAAAAAAATTTTAAAAAAATCAATGGAAAAATATCCTTGGGTGAGGATTTTTTTTTAAAAAAAAGAAGGAAAAGGAAACAAACTAACGGAAGGAGAGATTGCCTCGAAGCAGTCGTGTCTGCTCTTATGCAAAAATAATTATTTTTATTGTTTTTATTATTGAGTCTTGAGCATGTGTTGGCCTGTGTTGGCAGAAGAGGGTGGCGGGCAATCGCAAAGGTGACGTAGCTCCATCCCACACGGGTCGTAATTGCCGGGGATTCTGCAGAGGGAACAGACCACCTCAAACCCCAAAAATTTTTATGGGAAGACGGTCAACCGGACCACACAGGGGGCCCCGGGAACATGAGACGATACTCATTACGCGTGCACGTAGGGACATGAGCCATTTCAGGGCGAGCGTCATTCATGCAAGAAATGCTGACTCTCGCATGCATTTATTTCCTGAATTTGGGGCTGGGAGGCCTGGTGGAATCCCGCCCTCAGAGCCTGGGCCAAAGCCCGTGTGTCTGGTCAAGCCGCCGACGTGGGAGGAAAAGACAAGGATGAGACGAACATTTGCCCCCCCAAAATCCTGCAAATGTCTGGCTTCTGCCGGCAAACACCAGACGATGATCCCCAAACGATGGGGTGATGCCCCAGTTCTCCAAGGTCAGGCGACGGCCCCTGATTTAAAAAAAGAAAAAAAAGAAAAAGATGAAAAGAAAAGAAAAGAAAAGAAAAGAAAAGAAAAACTTTTAAAACCTTAATTGGGCAAAAATGAATATTAGGCTGATGGTGTTCTGTCTGTGAAAATGGCACGGCGCCCCCTAGTGGACCCCGGGCGTCCTGTCTGTGAACGGGGCACGGCGCCCCCTAGTGGACCCCGGGCGTCCTGTCCGTGGACATGGCACAGCGCCCCCTAGTGGACCCCGGGCGTCCTGTCTGTGAATGGGGCACGGCGCCCCCTAGTGGACCCCGGGCGTCCTGTCTGTGGACACGGCACGGCGCCCCCTAGTGGACCCCGGGCGTCCTGTCCGTGGACACGACGCCCCCTAGTGGACCCTGGGCGTCCTGTGAATGGGGCACGGCGCCCCCTAGTGGACCCTGGGCGTCCTGTGAATGGGGCACGGCGCCCCCTAGTGGACCCCGGGCGTCCTGTCTGTGGGCACGGCACGGCGCCCCCTAGTGGACCCCGGGCGTCCTGTCTGTGAAAATGGCACGGCGCCCCCTAGTGGACCCCGGGCGTCCCGTCTGTGGACACGGCACGGCGCCCCCTAGTGGACCCCGGGCGTCCCGTCTGTGGACACGGCACGGCGCCCCCTAGTGGACCCCGGGCGTCCCGTCTGTGGACACGGCACGGCGCCCCCTAGTGGACCCCGGGCGTCCAGTCTGTGGACACGGCACGGCGCCCCCTAGTGGACCCCGGGCGTCCCGTCTGTGGACACGGCACGGCGCCCCCTAGTGGACCCCGGGCGTCCTGTCTGTGGACACAGCGCCCCCTAGTGGACCCCGGGCGTCCTGTCTGTGGACACAGCGCCCCCTAGTGGACCCCGGGCGTCCTGTGAATGGGGCACGGCGCCCCCTAGTGGACCCTGGGCGTCCTGTGAATGGGGCACGGCGCCCCCTAGTGGACCCCGGGCGTCCTGTCCGTGGACATGGCACAGCGCCCCCTAGTGGACCCCGGGCGTCCTGTCTGTGAATGGGGCACGGCGCCCCGTAGTGGACCCCGGGCGTCCTGTCTGTGGACACGGCACGGCGCCCCCTAGTGGACCCCGGGCGTCCTGTCCGTGGACACGACGCCCCCTAGTGGACCCTGGGCGTCCTGTGAATGGGGCACGGCGCCCCCTAGTGGACCCTGGGCGTCCTGTGAATGGGACACGGCGCCCCCTAGTGGACCCCGGGCGTCCTGTCTGTGGGCACGGCACGGCGCCCCCTAGTGGACCCCGGGCATCCTGTCTGTGGACACAGCACCCCCTAGTGGACCCCGGGCGTCCTGTCCGTGGACACAGCACCCCCTAGTGGACCCTGGGCGTCCTGTGAATGGGGCACGGCGCCCCCTAGTGGACCCCGGGCGTCCTGTCTGTGGACACGGCACGGCGCCCCCTAGTGGACCCCGGGCGTCCTGTCCGTGGACACGGCACGGCGCCCCCTAGTGGACCCCGGGCGTCCTGTCCGTGGACACGGCACGGCGCCCCCTAGTGGACCCTAGGCGTCCTGTCTGTGGACACATCACAGCGCCCCCTAGTGGACCCTGGGCGTCCTGTCTGTGAAAATGGCACGGCGCCCCCTAGTGGACCCCGGGCGTCCTGTCTGTGGACACAGCGCCCCCTAGTGGACCCCGGGCGTCCTGTCTGTGGACACAGCGCCCCCTAGTGGACCCCGGGCGTCCTGTCTGTGAATGGGGCACGGCGCCCCCTAGTGGACCCCGGGCGTCCTGTCTGTGGACACATCACGGCGCCCCCTAGTGGACCCCGGGCGTCCTGTCTGTGGACACATCACGGCGCCCCCTAGTGGACCCCGGGCGTCCTGTCTGTGGACACGGCACGGCGCCCCCTAGTGGACCCCGGGCGTCCTGTCCGTGGACACGGCACGGCGCCCCCTAGTGGACCCCGGGCGTCCTGTCCGTGGACACGGCACGGCGCCCCCTAGTGGACCCTAGGCGTCCTGTCTGTGGACACATCACAGCGCCCCCTAGTGGACCCTGGGCGTCCTGTCTGTGAAAATGGCACGGCGCCCCCTAGTGGACCCCGGGCGTCCTGTCTGTGGACACAGCGCCCCCTAGTGGACCCCGGGCGTCCTGTCTGTGGACACAGCGCCCCCTAGTGGACCCCGGGCGTCCTGTCTGTGAATGGGGCACGGCGCCCCCTAGTGGACCCCGGGCGTCCTGTCTGTGGACACATCACGGCGCCCCCTAGTGGACCCCGGGCGTCCTGTCTGTGGACACATCACGGCGCCCCCTAGTGGACCCCGGGCGTCCTGTCTGTGGACACGGCACGGCGCCCCCTAGTGGACCCCGGGCGTCCTGTCTCTGGACACGGCACGGCGCCCCCTAGTGGACCCCGGGCGTCCTGTCTCTGGACACGGCACGGCGCCCCCTAGTGGACCCCGGGCGTCCTGTCTGTGAACACGGCACAGCGCCCCCTAGTGGTTCCTCACTCCGCTGTGAGCGGGACAGTTAAATACGCAGAAACTTTAAAAAACGCGTTTTGGGCCGGGGTTTCTACGCAGGCAGATGACCCCCCAACTCTGATCCCTCGGCTCAAAATTCCAGCAAAATTTCTCACAAAAAACTTGAATGCCCGAGTCCTTTCATTTATTTATTATGATTTTTAAAAAAATACGTTTTTATTGATTTCAGAGCAGAAGGGAGAGGGAGAAACATCCATGAGGAGAGAGAATCATGGATCAGCCGCCTCCTGCACGCCCCCTACTGGGGATCGAACCCACAACCCCAGGCATGTGCCCTTGACCGGGAATCAAACCCGGGACCCTTCATTCCGCAGGCCGACGCTCTACCCACTGAGCCACACCACCTAGAACGCCCGAGTCCTTTTAAAGTTTTAAACCCACGGGCTCTGGGGCCTGGATGGTGTGGCTCAGTGGGTGAGCGCCCGCCTAGGAACCAGGAGGCCAGGGTTCGATTCCCGGTCAAGGGCCTAGGCCCGGGTTGTGGGTTCGATCCCCAGTAGGGGGCGTGCAGGGCCCCGCTTGATTCTCTTTCATCACGGATGTTTCTCTCTCCTTCTCCCTCTCCCTTCCTCTCTGAAATCAATAAAAAACATATTTTTAATAAAACGAAGTTTCTAAATATAAAGCATCAAACAGTCCAAAGCTCTTCCAACAGGAGAGCTAAAAAAATATATAATAATAATAATAATAATAATAAAATTCTGGCAGAGACTTCATGTTCAAAAATCAGCAACGACAGGGCGCACCCCTCGGACACGTGGGCGCACGCCCTTCCACTTCCCACTCTCCTGCCGAAAGCAGCCGTCAGCTTTCAGCATCTCCGCCTGCGGGTTGTAAAGAGCAATTCCTGCAAACAGCTCGGAGTCTGCAACACGCATCCGACATGAAGAAAAAAAAAGGCCTGATGAGTGAGGGAGGACAGAAAAGGGGGGGAAAAAAATGCATGAAGTTTGCAAGAATCCTGGAGGGAATAAAAAAAATTACAGCCCTGGCCAGTGTGGCTCAGTGGATAGAGCATCAGCCTATCCCAGACTCAAGGGTCCTGGGTTCGATTCCGGCCAAGGGCAGGGACCTGGGTTGCGGGCACATCCCCAGTGGGGGGCGTGCAGGAGGCAGCTGATCGATGCTTCTCTCTCATCGATGTTTCTGACTCTCTACCCCTCTCCCTTCCTCTCTGTAAAAAAAAAAATCAATAAAATATATTTTAAGAAAAATGGCATGAAGTTGGCAAGAATCCTGGAGGGAGGAAAGGAAAAAAAAGGGAGAGATGGAGAGTCCGGCACACCCGACATCACAGACAATTTAACAGCCACCTCCGTGTGGTGCAGCTCACAGGGGCCCGTGCACCACAGGCCACGAGTTTGCCAAGATGATAAACAGATGTGGAGGGGATCATGGGGGCCCCCAGCTCGCTCTCGGCCACCACCCCAAAATTCTGCATGAGCTGGGGGGGGTGCGGGGGGTGCGGCCACAGGGGAACATCCCCCATAGCAGATGCCGGAAACTTCAAAGCATTTCCAAGGTGTTGCTACTCAAGCGGGGAGCCGAGACGTTGAGTGATGGCAAGACAGGGACCCCCCAGGCCGCAGGCACTGGACAGACAAAAAAAGAAGAAATAAAAATAAAAAAAGAGAAAGAAAAGAAGAAAAAGAGGCCTGGTTTCGGGGGGAAAAATGTGTGTGTGTGTGTGTGTGTGTGTGTGTGTGTGTGTGCTTTCGTTGTGGGAGGTGACAAGGTAATTCATGGGCTACATGATAAACCACCAAGCTGATGTCTCTTTGGGGGCCGGAGAGAAATAACGTAGCGTTTTTTTGCATAAAAATTTTGTTTAAATTGATTTCAGAGGAAGAGAGAGAGAGAGAGAGAGAGAGAGAGAGAGAGAGAGAGAAACATCCATGAGGAGAGAGAATCATGGATCAGCCGCCTCCTGCACGCCCCCTACTGGGGATGGAGCCCGCAACCCTGGCCTGTGCCCTTGACCGGGAATCGAACCCGTGACCTCCAGGCTCCTAGGTCCATGCTCAACCACTGAGCCACACTGTCCAGGCTAATTTTGGATTTTTAACCGTACGTCTCTGTGCCTTATGCTGGCAGAAAGAAATGATGTCTTTCCTGGGACTTTCAGGGAGTTTAAGTCTTGAAAGGGGTCTGATGAAATATACTAGAGGCCCGGGGCATTATATTTGTGCACTGAGGTCGGGGAGGGGGGGTCCCTCAGCCCGGCCGGTGCCGTCTCGCTGTCCAGGAGCCCTCGGGGGATGTCCGACCACCGCGGACGTGCGAGAGGCTCCTGCCAACGCCGCTCTGCTGGCCAGCCATGAGCCCGGCTTCTGGATGAGCGGAGCTCCCCCTGGTGGTCAGTGCACGTCATAGCTTCCGGTTGGAGCTTCTGCCCCCTGGTGGTCAGTGCACCTCATAGCGACTGGTCGGCCAGTTGACTGTCTGCCCCCTAGTGGTCAGTGCACGTCATAGCGACTGGTCGACCCGTCAACTGTCTGCCCCTGGTGGTCAGTGCACGTCATAGCGACTGGTCAACCCATCGACTGTCTGCCCCTGGTGGTCAGTGCACGTCATAGCGACTGGTCGACCCGTCGACTGTCTGCCCCCTGGTGGTCAGTGCACGTCATAGCGACTGGTCGACCCGTCGACTGTCTGCCCCCTGGTGGTCAGTGCACGTCATAGCTACCGGTCGGAGTGTCTGCCCCCTGGTGGTCAGTGAGGGTCATAGCTACCGGTCGGAGTGTCTGCCCCCTGGTGGTCAGTGCACGTCACAGCAGCTGGTCGACCAGTCGACTGTCTGCCCCCTGGTGGTCAGTGCACATCATAGCTACTGGTCGGAGTGTCTGCCCCCTGGTGGTCAGTGCACGTCACAGCAGCTGGTCGACCAGTCGACTGTCTGCCCCCTGGTGGTCAGTGCACGTCATAGCTACCGGTCGGAGTGTCTGCCCCCTGGTGGTCAGTGCACGTCATAGCGACCGGAGTGTCTGCCCCCTGGTGGTCAGTGCGTGTCATAGCTACCGGTCGGAGTGTCTCCCCCTGGTGGTCAGTGCACGTCATAGCGACCGGTCAGAGTGTCTGCCCCCTGGTGGTCAGTAAATGTCATAGCGACCGGAGTGTCTGCCCCCTGGTGGTCAGTGCACGTCATAGCGACTGGTCGGAGTGTCTGCCCCCTGGTGGTCAGTGCGTGTCATCGCTAATGGTCAGATGGTCAAATGGTCGGACAGTTGCTTCAGGTTTTATATATAGATTTTTATTGATTTTAAAGAGGAAGGGAGAGGCAGTGAGACAGAGAAACATCCATGATGAGAGAGAATCAGGGACCGGCCGCCTCCTGCATGCCCCCGACTGGGGATGGAGCCCACAACCCGGGCCTGTGCCCTGAGCTGGAATCGAACCCAGGACCTCCTGGTTCCTAGGTCGATGCCAACCATTGAGCCACACCAGCCGGGCCAGGGGGCATTTTGAGATCCACGAAGAAGCTTGAAGGGACTGAAGGGTCCCACCCCTATGGCCCCCCTGGGTCCCCACTTCTCCATCTCTCTGCTCTTTCAATCCCCCGCCCCCCATGTTTTATTCCCTATACACGGTTTATTTTATTTTATTTTATTTTTTTTCGGTGAGATGGATGCTGTTAATATCAGCTTTCAAAATGACAGATTAGCACCGCCAGTTAATCAGGGCCATTAGCGGATAAATATCCGTAATCCGATCACCCCGGTAATTTCTCTTCCAATAATGCGATTTGCAAAATGCAAGCGATTAAGTCATTAGCTCCTATCTCCATAGGTGACGAAGGTCCCCGAGTCTGGCGATCACCCCGGGTAATTAAAGGCATTTCTGTTTATCAGCAACATCCCCCCCCCGCACCCCCTAGAGATGGACATTCTGGGGGTACCCTCCCCAGTCCCCCATTTTCGCCCTTAGACTTTGGGAAAAGCACAAAGTCCTTTAAAATGACTCGTTGTCGGCCAACAATGCCACCCACACAGATGCCTCTTCTGTAGTGGACACTGGGGAACCTCATTTCTCGGCCTTATTTTAAAATTTATTTTAAATTTTTATTGTTGAAAAGTTAACATAGGTCCTCATTTTCCCCCATGAACCTCCTCCAGCCCGCCCCGCCCCCAACCCCAGGCCCTCACCACTCCGTTGTCCATGCATCGTATAAAATAAAAGCCTAATATGCTAAGTGTGCAGTTGTCTGGTCGGCCGTTCAACCAATCAAAGCGTAATATGCTAATGATATGCTAAGGCCGCTCAACCACTCACTATGACGTGCACTGACCACCAGGGGCAGACAGTCGACTGGTCGACCAGTCGCTATGACTTGCACTGACCACCAGGGGCAGACAGTCAACGGGTCGACCAGTCGCTATGACGTGCCCTGACCACCAGGGGGCAGTTGACTGGTCGACCGGTCGCTATGACGTGCACTGACCACCAGAGGCAGACAGTCAAGGGGTCGACCAGTCGCTATGACGTGCACTGACCACCAGAGGCAGACAGTCAAGGGGTCGACCAGTCGCTATGACATGCACTGACCACCAGGGGCAGACAGTCGACTGGTCCACCAGTCGCTATGACGTGCACTGACCACCAGGGGCAGACCGTCGACTGGTCCACCAGTCGCTATGACGTGCCCTAACCACCAGGGGGCAGACAGTCAACGGGTCGACCAGTCGCTATGACGTGCACTGACCACCAGGGGCAGACAGTCGACTGGTCGACCAGTCGCTATGACGTGCACTGACCACCAGGGGCAGACAGTCGACCGGTCGACCAGTCGCTATGACGTGCACTGACCACCAGGGGCAGTCGACGGGTCGACCAGTCGCTATGACGTGCACTGACCACCAGGGGACAGGTGCTCCGACGGATAGGTGAGCTTGCTGCTGGGGTCCCACCGATCTCTCCCTCCCTTCCTCTCTCTGAAACCAATAAAAACATATTTTTTTAAAAAAAAAAACCCAAAATCTGGATTCTTTCATTATTTGGATGAAAATTTCATCTCAGCCTCCATCGAACCCTTGTCTTCCCCCATAAGGCGACGGGCACAGAGTGAGACTACACCCCCCGAGCTAAGGTCCCTGAGCTGCAGACACATCGTTAAACCATGACGTCCAAGACCCCCGCTCCCCCCAAAAAATTCCCACTTCACCCCGATTCCCACGCACACACCCAGCCCGCACTGACTCATCCTGTGAGAGCCCTTCTTGCAAAGTGTGGCCTGGGGATCGGCGGATTCCTGAGTTTTATGGCTTTTTCCGATGAGCTCGCTGGGTGGTCGAACGGACGGGCCACCCCCAAGGTGTCTCCCTCGACCAAGTGGAGTCGGGCCATGTGGCCGGGCCGCCCACTGCTCTGGGGACCTCCCAGCTCGGGTGGGTGGGGACGAGGTACTTTGTACCATCTCAGCCCTAACGCACACCCGGCCTTCTCTCTCTCTCTCTTTCTCTCTCTCTTTAAAAAAATTATATATATATACATATACATTATATATCTATACCTATACCTATCTATATCTATATCTATATCTTATCTATACCTATACCTATACCTATACCTATACCTCTATCTATATCTATACCTATACCTATACCTATCTATATCTATATCTATATCTTATCTATACCTATACCTATACCTATACCTATACCTATACCTATACCTCTATCTATATCTATACCTATACCTATACCTATATCTATATCTATATCTATATCTATATCTATATCTATATCTAACTATATCTATATACCGATACCTATCTATATCTATATCTATACCTATACCTATACCTATACCTATACCTATACCTATACCTATACCTATACCTATACCTATATCTATATCTATATCTATATCTATACCTATACCTATACCTATACCTATACCTATACCTATATCTATACCTATACCTATACCTATACCTCTATCTATATCTATACCTATACCTATACCTATACCTATACCTATACCTATACCTATATCATCTATATCTATATCTATACCTATACCTATACCTATACCTATACCTATACCTATACCTATACCTATACCGATATCGATATCGATATCGATATCTATATCTATATCTACATCTATATCTATATCTATCTATATCTATATATCTATATCTATATCTATGTCATCTATATCTATATCTATATTCTATATCTATCATCTATCTATCTATCTATCTATCTATATCTTTATTGATTTCAGAGAAAAGGGAGAGAGAGAGAGAGAGAGAGAGAGAAACATCCATGATGAGAGAGAATCATGGACCGGCCGCCTCCTGCACGCCCCCTACTGGGGATCAAGCCCACAACCCGGGCCTGTGCCCTTTGCCTGGAATCGAACCCGGGACCCTTCGGTCTGCAGGCCGACGCTCTATCCACTGAGCCACACCGGCCAGGGCTGTAAGTATCTTTTAATCTTGTGTCTCTACAAACTATTTCATGGGAAAAGAGGGTCCATGGATTTCATATAAACCCTCTTTAAAAAAAAAGTATACATATAATTTTTATTGATTTCAGAGAGGAAGGGAGAGGGAGAGAGAGATAGAAGCATCCATGATGAGAGAGAGCCCCAGCCAGCTGAGGGGGGACAGGGAGAGAGAGAGGGGATGGGGGGGAGATGGAGAGAGAGAGAGAGAGAGAGAGAGAGAGAGAGAGAGAATGGATGGATAGATGCCTCCCATTATCTATATAGGTATATACCTATACCTATACCTATACCTATACTTATACCTATACTTATATCTATACCTATATCTATACCTATACTTATATCTATATCTATATCTATATCTATACCTATACCTATACCTATACCTATATCTATATCTATATCTATACCTATACCTATACCTATACCTATACCTATACCTATACCTATATCTATATCTATACCTATACCTGTACCTATATCTATATGTATATCTATACCTATACCTATACCTATATCTATATGTATATCTATACCTATACCTATACCTATACCTATACCTATACCTATATCTATATGTATATCTATACCTATACCTATACCTATACCTATACCTATACCTATATCTATATGTATATCTATACCTATACCTATACCTATATCTATATCTATCTCTATCATCTCTATCTCTATCTCTATATCTATCTCTATAGTCTATCTATTTAGATAGATATAGGTATCTATCCTTCCATTGGTTACAAGACCAGCTCTTGTAACCGATGGTCTGCGATGCCTCTTCGGTGAACAGACTCAGAAATGAACATTCTAGCCCTGGCCGGTGTGGCTCAGTGGATAGAGCGCCGGCCTGCAGACCGAAGGGTCCCGGGTTCGATTCCCGGTCAAAGGGCACGTGCCCGGGTTGTAGGCTCGATCCCCACCCAGTGGAGGGCGTGCAGGAGGAGTCCGGTCCATGATATTCTCTCTCATCGTGGATGTTTCTCTCTCTCTCTCTCTTTCCCTCTCCCTTCCTCTCTGACATCAATAAATATATATATATTTTTTTTAAAGAAAGAAAAGGGGAAATTGCTCATTCCATGGGCATAAAGCCCCGATTCTTCCAGCTGAATAATTTGGAAAGGCCTGCTCTACCTCATCGCCTTTATGGTTAATAACTCTGTACCGTGCACTTAAAAAAATTCTGTTAAGAGGGTCGGACCCACAGTAAGTTTTCTTACCACAATAAAAAAAAATTATAGACATATTAATATATATATATATATATTGCGGTTTTATGATCGGCTCTTTTTCCATTGGAACGATATTAAAAATATGTTTGTCGGACGAAAAAAAGAAAAAGAAATGAAGGAAAGAAAAGCCAGAGAATTAGGCTTTGAAACGAGGAACGGTCTTGCCGAGATTCTGAAAGACTTAATTATGGGTCAGCACGCCACCCGGGGAACGGAATGAGTCCCTCATTCGCCTTTATTTTTCTTTAATTAAACACATTTTTTTTTAATAAAAAATTACCGTGGACACGAAATAGTATAAGAGTTTCAGGGGTAACAGCCTAGGGCGGTTAGAAAGTTATAGACGTTACAACGTGTTTTTCCCCCCTCGACACCCGGCCTCCAATATCCCCCCCTGCTCCCCCCGGCCCCCCAATATTTCCAGTACCCACCTGGCATCATATACAGTTATTACAACATTATGGGCTGTATGCCCTGTGCGGTATTTGACCTTGTCTTTTTATTTTATTTATTTATTTTAAAGACAAAAAAATCTGAACGTTGCAGCTTCAGGCTACAAAAGGGCTCGGCCACATACTGGTCTCGGCCTCAATCTGTTGAGAGCATGACTTATTGATTTATTTATTATTCTTTTATATATATATATATTATTGACTTTTTATGGAGAGGAAGGGAGAGGGATAGAGAGTTAGAAACATCAACGAGAGAGAAACATCGATCAGCTGCCTCCTACACGCCCCCTACTGGGGATGTGCCCACAACCCAGGTACCTGCCCTTGACCGGGAATCGAACCCGGGACCCTTCAGTCCCGAGGCCGACGCTCTATCCACTGAGCCGCACCAGTCAGGGCTACAATTGTCTTTCTTAATATCGACTTTTTTTTTTTAATTTTTCAGATAAATTCAGTGCAGGTGCGTCTTAGATACATAAATAATTTTCCATAACACGTTCTCTTAAAGGCCGTAGACATGGATGGAGGAGAGAGGGGAAGAGCAATTTCTATGCCTCGGCCTTAACTCTCCCGGCCTTCCGAGATCCGACCAGCGTTTTGGTTTCATCCACACACGCTTGCGAATCTCTGTTCTCCGTGATGAATTTTGTTAAGTCTCATCAGAGGAGGAGCCGGACGGAGGAAGGCAGTAGCTCGTGCATTTCTCTGAAGGTCACGAAATATAAACCTGATGTAGAATCTCCATCGTCAGTGATGCAGCCGCTAAAGTCCCGCTGATACTATCAAACCGAGCCATCAAGTCTTCTGTCGGACTGTCAGTGTAGATGTATACGCTAAAAAATAAATGTATTTGTCGTCATCCTGGACTGTGTTTTTTGTCGCTCGAATGAATTTTATTATTTCTTCAAGGTTGTTCACAGACGGACACCTTAAGAGATATCAAGTCGACGTCACATGGTCTCAAAAAATTAGGGTTGGCACTCAGAAGAGTTTGGAGTCAGAGATTTTGCTGGTTTGGGCACACACTCACAAAAAGGTCGCCCACCCCTGCCCTATAGCCCCGGTCCTGGGAGTGACTACCCAAATCTGAATGCATACAAGAGGCACCCAATCAATGCATGAATGAGGCACCAATGAATACATACAAGAGGCACCCAGTCAATGCATGAATGAGGTACCAATGAATGCATACAAGAGACAACCAATGAATGCATGAATGAGGTACCAATGAATGCATACAAGAGGCACCCAAGGAATGCATACATCAGACAATGAATGCATGAATGAGGCACCCAATGAATGCATACAAGACTCACCCAAGAAATGCATACGAGACAACCCATGAGTGCATACATCAGACAATGAATGCATGAATGAAGCACCCATTGAATGCATACAAGACTATCCCAAGGAATGCATACAAGAGACAACCAATGAATGCATACATCAGGCAATGAATGCATGAATGAGGCACCATATGAATGCATACAAGGCGCACCCAAGGAATGCATACAAGAGACAACCAATGAATGCATACATCAGACAATGAATGCATGAATGAGGCACCATATGAATGCATACAAGGCGCACCCAAGGAATGCATACAAGAGACAACCAAGGAATGCATACATCAGACAATGAATGAGGCACCCAATGAATGCATACAAGAGACAACCAAGGAATGCATACATCAGACAATGAATGCATGAATGAGGCACCCAATGAATGCATACAAGAGGCACCAAGGAATGCATACAAGAGACAAACAATGAATGCATACATCAGACAATGAATGCATGAATGAGGCGCCCAATGGATGCATACAAGAGGCACCAAGGAATGCATACAAGAGGCACCCAAGGAATGCATACAAGAGACAACCAATGAAGGCATACATCAGACAATGAATGCATTCAAGAGGCACCCAAGGAATGCATACAAGAAACAGCCCATGAGTGCATACATCAGACAATGAATGCATGAATGAGGCACCCAATGAATGCATACAAGAGGCACCCCGGGGTGCCCACCTGTATGCACGGCTAGGCACCCCTGTGTCCTGGTGAGACTGGAGTCATGGGCCAGTTCCTCCATGTGCCATGAGGGCCGAACTAAATCCATCTGACAACGAGCAGTCGATCTTAATTAGATATCTCAATCGCTAACGTAATGGACAGAGTGCGGCCGAAAAATCGATGTGTCAGGTACCTCATGAACCTTCTAATTGCTCAGCAGGCCATCTATCATGGCCCAGGACGTCGCCCGCATGCCTAATGAACAGGGCGAGACTCGCTAAAGATGTCAATTGATGCCGGGTAAGTGAGTTAGGACAGCTTCGCTCTCTGTGCGTGAGCTCGGCGGGTCGGTGCGGCTGAGGGATTTTTTAAATTGATTTTCATGGAGAGAGAGAGAGAGAGAGAGATGAGAAACATTGATTTGTTGTTCCACTTATTCATGCATTCGTTGTCTGATGTATGCATTCCTTGGTTGTCTCTTGTATGCATTCATTGGGTGTCTCTTGTATGCATTCATTGAGTACCTCTTGTATGCATTCATTGGGTGCCTTATTCATGCATTCATTAGTTGTCTCTTGTATGCATTCATTGCCTGATGTAGGCATTCATTGGGTACCTCTTGTATTCATTCATTGGGTGCCTCATTCATGCATTGAATAGGTGCCTCTTGTATGCATTCATTGGTTGTCTCTCATATGCATTCATTGGGTACCTCTTGTATGCATTATTGGGTGTCTCTTGTATTCATTCATTGAGTGCCTTATTCATGCATTCATTGGTTGTCTCTTGTATGCATTCATTGTCTGATGTATGCATTCATTGGGTGCCTCTTGTATGAATTCATTGGTTGCCTCTTGTATGCATTATTGGGTGTCTATTGTATGCATTCATTAGGTGCCTTATTCATGCATTGACTAGGTGCCTCTTGTATGCATTCCTTGGGTGTCTCTTGAATGCATTCATTGGGGGCCTCTTGTATGCATTATTGGGTGTCTATTGTATGCTTTCATTGGGTGCCTCATGTATGCATTCATTGGTTGTCTCTCGCATGCATTCATTGGTTACCTGTTGTATGCATTCATTGGGTGTATCTTGTATGCATTCATGGATGTCTCATTCATGCATTCATGGGTGCCTCTTGTATGCATTCATTGTCTGATATATGCATTCATTGGGTGCCTTTTGTATAAATTCATTGGTTGCCTCTTGTATGCATTATTGGGTGTCTATTGTATGCTTTCATTGGGTGCCTCATGTATGCATTCATTGGTTGTCTCTCATATGCATTCATTGGTTACCTGTTGTATGCATTCATTGGGTGTATCTTGTATGCAATCATGGATGTCTCATTCCTGCATTCATTGGTTGCCTCATTCATGCATTCACTGGGTGCCTCATGTATGCATTCATTGGTTGCCTCATTCCTGCATTCATTGGTTGCCTCTTGTATACATTCATTGGTTGATTCTCGTATGTGCCCAGACTGGGGATCGAACCTGCAACCTGGGCCCATCGGCACCACACTCCAACCAACCGAGCTACCCAGCCAGAGCCCAGAATTAAACTTTAAGAGGCACCCAGTGAATGCATACATGAGACAACCAATGAATGCAGGAATGAGGCACCCAATGAATGCATACAAGAGGCACCCAATGATGAGGCACCCAATGGATGCATCAATGAGACACTTAATGAATGCATACAAGGGGCAACCAATCAATGCATCAATGAGGCACCCAATGGATGTATACAAGAGGCACCCAATGAATGCAGGAATGAGGCACCCAGTGAAACGAAGACTCTCTCAGGGGTAACAGTTTCCGGAAATGAAGTCAGATGCATTCTCGCTGGGTATTGCAATGTCTTGGAAAATATAATCTGGGGAAACCAGTGTGTGTGCAAATAGACTAAACGACCCTAAAAAGGGATGTTCCACCTGGTTGAGCGTCGACCCAGGAGCCAGGAGGTCTCTGGTTCGATTCCGGGTCAGGGCACAGGCCCGGGTTCCGGCTGGATCCCCAGTCGGGGGCGTGTAGGAGGCAGCCGATGGATGATTCTCTTCCATCATTGATGTTTCTCTCTCTCTCTTCCTCTCCCTAAAAATCAATAAAAACATATTAAACACATAATAAAATAAAGAGAAATTTTCCATCTTTTTGGGGGTGAGAGTTCATATGATTAATGTTTTCTTAAAAAATATATATTTGTATTGATTTCAGAGAGGAAGGGAGAGGGAGAGAGAGAGAGAGAAACCACCAATGATGAGAGAGCATCGTGGATCGGCCGCCTCCTGCACGCCCCCCACTGGGGATCGAGCCCGCAACCCGGGCATGTGCCCTTGACCGGGAATCGAACCCAGGACCCTTCAGTCCCCAGGCCGATGCTCTGTCCACTGAGCCACACCAGCTAGGACAACGCCTCTTCTTGTATTTCTTCTCCCCATGGCCCAGCCAGAACCATCTGTGTGTCCCCAACCCACACCCCCCACCTCCCCACCTCCCCACCCCCCAGCCCGGGCAAATCAATACCAGATGGTCCCCCGGTTCTATATCTTAACGAGCACAGATTCCGATTAACCCGGAATTTGTCGTCCAGCCGAATTAGTTTGATTTAGCTCTGTCTCAACCACTAAAGCCGAATGGAACAATTACAGGTGGGGGGTTGGGGGGCAGAGGAGAGGAAGGGGGAGCAATTCGGACCACATGTGTGAGCCTTATTTGTCCTGGAGACAGAAACATCCAGGAGAATTAACGTTGATTGCCCCCTCCCCCCGTCGGCGGGCGGCCCTTTGGGAAATACGCACACTCACACACATGCACATGCACACACACGCACACACACGCATGCATCCATGATGTCATCGGTTGCACGCAATTCTCTGGCTCTCTCTCTTGACATGAGGGGCCGAGACGAACGTGTATGCCCCTGTCCGACCAACCCCAAGCCGTTCTGCCCATTGGCCTTGTGTGCGGGGACCAGGGGGAGAAATTTAAAAAAATATATATCTATATTATAAAAAGCCAGTGACCGTAACTCCGTAACGCTCTAACGACCAAACGACCAGTTACCAGGAGGTGCATGGATGGGTCCCGCAGTGGTGCGGCCGGTCCGGGGTCTCACACGATTTCGTGTGCTGGGCCTCTAGTCTATAATAATAATAAGAGTAATATGTTAATTAGGCCAGACAGCCCAACCTCCTTCGAGATGACCTGCAAGATGAAGCCGGTGCTGTGAGGGCCGAGCCCTTCGCATGAATTTCCTGCACCGGGGCCTCTCGTCTGTAGATATTTCGTTGCCCCGGCCGGTGTGGCTCAGCGGATAGAGCGTCGGCCTGCGGACCGAAGGGTCCCGGGTTCGATTCCCGGTCAAGGGCATGGACCTGGGTTGCGGGCTCCTCCCCGACCCGGGCCCTGGTTAGGGCTCATGAAAGAGGCAACCCATTGATTTGTGTCTCTCACATCATTGCTTCTCTCTGTCTCTCCCTCTCTCTTCCACTCTCTCTACAAATAAACAGAAAAATATCCTCAGGTGAGGATTTAAATATATATATTTCATTGATCTCAGAGAGGAAGGGAGACAGAGAGAGAGAGAGAGAGAAACATCCACGATGAGAGGGAATCATGGATCGGCCGCCTCCTGCACGCCCCCTACTGGGGATGGAGCCCGCAACCCGGGCCTGTGCCCTTGACCGGGAATCGAACCCGGGACCCTTCAGTCCACAGGCCGATGCTCTCTCCACTGAGCCACGCCGGCCGGGGCAACAACATTTTCTTTTGCTTCCCGGCCGGTTTTGGCTTTTTATTAAAAAAAATCATTTTTACTTTTATTGGGGGGGGGGGGAATATTATCTTTTATTTGAAACAGTCCCTTGCGGATTAGCGATGGTTTTGGGAATGGAATTCCTTTTTCCATCTGTTCCTCGGTCGCCCTTTAATTTAGAATATATTTTTATTGCCTGCTAATGCATGTCCGGGCTGGTCGCGGCCCCCTCAAGAAACTGCTTGGCGTTTTTTCACCATTTGAATCTCACCGGGGACAAAAAAAAAAATCATAATTTTGCAAGGACTCGACCGTTTCCCAACCGAAAAAAAAATTAATAATAACCCCAGAGCAAAAAAGCCCATATTTAATGTATTTAGTTACTTTTTTTTTTACTAGGGGCCCGGTGCACGAAATTCACGCACGGCTAGAGTCCCTAGGCCTGGCTGGCCATCAGGGCCCTTCCTTCCTTCTGCGCTGCCCCCTGGTGGTCAGTGCACATCATAGCGAGCGGCCGGTCTCCCGGGCGAACTCCCGTGGGGACAACTTGCCTATTAGGCTTTTATATATGTAGATAGATTTTTATAAAATAGATTTTTATTGATGTCAGAGAGGAAAGGAGAGAGAGAGAGAGAGAGAGAGAGAGAGAGAGAGAGAGAGAGAGGAGAGGCATCCATGATGAGAGAGAATCAGGGACCGGCCGCCTCCCGCACGCCCCCGACTGGGGATCGAGCCCACAACCCGGGCTTATGCCCTTGACCGGGAATCGAACCCGGGACCCTGCAGTCCACAGGCCAATCAGCTTAGGGCTCTTTATTTTGGGGGGAGGGGGGTATTGATCCATGACCTCCTGGTTCATAGGCCGATGCTAACCCCTGAGCCACCAGGCCAGGCCCGAAGGCCGGATCTTTATCTGAATTGAATCCTTTTCGATTCGAAGGTGACTTAGCTTTGCCGTGTGTGCCAAGGTAACTTCCCTTTGAGCAGCCCCGGCCACCCCGGCAGGGACCAGAGAACCCCTCATGGCCGTCTTGCCCCCCGATCCCGTGTCCACGTGCTGTACACGTTAACCATCCTTACTCCCACCCGTGTAGAAAGTATGTCTGTCTTTTTACTTCTTTTAAGCCAGATCCCCGGGGTTTGGGCCTCCCGCCTCCCTCACCGGCCACCAACCGATGGATGGCATCTACCCCCCTGACGCCTGCCCCTGGGATGCCAGGTGCAATCCGGCTGGTGTGGCTCAGTGGTTGGGCGTCAACCCAGGAAGCAGGAGGTCCCGGGTTCGAATCCCCGTCAAGGGCACAGGCCCGGATTGTGGGCTCCATCCCCAACCAGTAGGGGGCGTGCAGGAGGCAGCCGGTCCATGATTCTCTCTCATCACGGATGTTTCTCTCTCTCCCTCTCTGAAATCAATAAAATATCTTTTTTAAATAGATGTTTCTACCCCTCTCTCTCTCCCTTCCTTTCTCTAAAATCAATAAAAAAAAACCTATGAACAAACAGAAATTTAAATGAGGTGCCAAACAGCCATTTTCCTGAGCATTTTCTCAGTATCTATATCTATATCTATATCTATATCTATATCTATATCTATATCTATATCTATATCTATATCTATATCATCTATATCTATATCATCTATATCTATATCATCTATATCTATATCATCTATATCTATATCTATATATCTATATCTATATCATCTATATCTATATGTATATCATCTATATCTATATCTATATGTATATCATCTATATCTATATCTATATCATCTATATCTATATCATCTATATCTATATCATCTACATCTATATCTATATCTATATCATTTACATCTACATCTATATCTATATCTATATCTATATCTATATCTATATCTATATCTATATCTATATCTATATCTATATCTTTATCTATATCTATATCATCTATATCTATATCATCTATATCTATATCATCTATATCTATATGTATATCATCTATATCTATATCTATATCTATATCTATATCTATATCTATATCTATATCATCTATATCTATATCATCTATATCTATATCTATATATCTATATCATCTATATCTATATCATCTATATTTATATCATCTACATCTATATCTATATCTATATCATCTATATCTATCTCTATCTCTATCTCTATCTCTATATCTATATCTATATCTATATCATCTATATCTATATCATCTATATCTATATCTATATCTATATCCATATCATCTATATCTATATCTAGATCTATATATCTATATCATCTATATCTATATCATCTATATCTATATCTATATCTATATCTATATCTATATCTATATCTATATCTATATCTATATCCATATCCATATCTATATATCTATCTATATCATCTATATCTGTATCTATATCTATACCTATACCTATACCTATACCTATATCTATACCTATATCTATATCTATATCTATATCTATATCTATATCTATATATCTATAGCTATCTATATCAGTGGTTCTCAACCTCCCTCAGGCCGCGACACTTGAATACAGCTCCTCGTGCTGTGGGGACCCCCGACCATAACATTATTCTCGTGGCTCCGTCATCGCCGTCATGTGGCTGCTGTGACGAATCGTCATGGAAACATCTGATCTGCAGGATGGATTTTCATGGTGACACATCGAACATCATGAAAGCACAGTGATCAATCACAAAATCAATATGTGATGATAGATGTGTTTTCTGACGGTCTCAGGCGACCCCTGGGAAAGGGCCGTTC
>JASKON010000052.1:895000-910000 GCA_036010255.1 Myotis pilosus
GCCTGTTGTCTGAGCTCAGAGTGACCCTGTCATCTCTTCAAATCCACGTCGACCTGTCAGAAAAGAAAATGATGATTATTATTATTTTTGGGGGCAGCTCAGGGGGTCACCCCCGTGGAAACGGAAACACATGGATCAATATCTCGGTGGAATATTCATAACTTAGACGCCGACCTGGGGCCGAGGGCCAGGCCGCTGGAAATGGTTTGAAGATGTTGGCTCGACCTCACCGGGCCCTCCCTGGACACGGCGGGGTGTCCCACCTGGCGGCCCTGTCACTCACGCTTAGTAGGTCTCCCAAATGGGGGGTCAGGGAGGAACCCCCTCCCACCACCCCTCTACTGCCTTCTGCCCCGGGGAGCAGCCTGGACACATGTGGGGTGACCTCACAGGGGCCCTCGAAGGGGAGTTAGCCCAGGATCAGGGCCTGGAACACCCAGGAGGCAGCTCCTTCCGAATGTGGGGACCTCGGGCCCCCTGCTCCCCGCTTTCCTGCTATTGGTATCCTCCTGGGTCTGCTGTTGACGTCCTACTGTGTCTGCTGTTAATGTCCTACTATGTGTAGTATTGATGCCCTACTCTGTCTGCTATTGATGTACTATGTCTACTGTTAATGTCCTACTATGTGTAGTATTGATGCCCTACTCTGTCTGCTATTGATGTCCTACTGTGTCTACTGTTAATGTCCTACTGTGTCCGCTGTTGAAATTCTACTGTGTCTGCTATTAATGTCCTACTGTGTGTAGTATTGATGCCCTACTCTGTCTGCTATTGATGTCCTACTGTGTCTACTGTTAATGTCCTACTGTGTCCGCTGTTGAAATTCTACTGTGTCTGCTATTAATGTCCTACTGTGTGTAGTATTGATGCCCTACTCTGTCTGCTATTGATGTCCTACTGTGTCTACTGTTAATGTCCTACTGTGTCCGCTGTTGAAATTCTGTGTCTGCTATTAATGTCCTACTATGTGTAGTATTGATGCCCTACTCTGTCTGCTATTGATGTCCTACTGTGTCTACTGTTAATGTCCTACTGTGTCCGCTGTTGAAATTCTACTGTGTCTGCTGTTAATGTCCTACTATGTGTAGTATTGATGCCCTACTCTGTCAGCTATTGATGTCCTACTATGTCTACTGTTAATGTCCTACTGTGTCCGCTGTTGAAATTCTACTGTGTCTGCTATTAATGTCCTACTGTGTGTAGTATTGATGCCCTACTATGTCAGCTATTGATGTCCTACTGTGTCTGCTGTTAATGTCCTACTATGTGTAGTATTGATGCCCTACTCTGTCAGCTATTGATGTCCTACTGTGTCTACTGTTAATGTCCTACTGTGTCCGCTGTTGAAATTCTACTGTGTCTGCTGTTAATGTCCTACTATGTGTAGTATTGATGCCCTACTATGTCTGCTATTGACGTCCTATTATGCCTACAATTGATGTCCTGCTATGTCTGCAACCGATGTCCTACTATGTGTAGTGCTGACGTCGTACTATTGACATCACAGTATGTCTGCTGTTGATGTCCTACTATGTTTGCTGTTGACGCCCTAATATGTCTGCAATTGATGTCCTACGACACTGAGTGTCCAGATGATGATGACCACCCCATCAGTACAGTGACGTGAATTGGTTACGCAAATAATAATAATAATAATAATAATAAAACCTTGAGAGTATTTGCGTAGGGAGTTTTCAATATTCAGTATTTTTGGACGTGTCCGTGAAGGACTGATGGGGGTGGCCATCATCACCTGGCCACTCAGTGTGTGTCTGCAATTGATGTCCTACTATGTGTAGTATTGATGTCCTACTACGTCTACTGTTGATGTCCTACTCTGTCTGCAACTGACAACCTACTCTGTCTGCAACTGACAACCTACTCTGTCTGCTATGGGCATCCTACTCTGTCTGCTATTTTTTTGGGGGGGCTGGGGGTGCATAATTCTCACCTGAAGATATTTTCTCATTGATTTTTAGAGAGAGCAGAAGAGAGAGGGAAAGACAGAGAGAAACATCGACGTGAGAGAGACACCTCGATGGGCTGCCTCCTGCACACGCTCCCCGACCAGGGCCCCGGTCCGGGGAGGACCCCACAACCCGGGCCTGTGCCCTTGACCTGGAATCGAACCCGGGACCCTTCCGTCTGCGGGCCGACGCTCTACCCACGGAGCCACACCGGAGCCAGGGCCTATGCCTGCTACTAATGCCCTCCCGTGTCTGCTGTTGACGTCCCACTATGCGTGCCAGTGCGGTCCTACTATGTGAGGTATTGCTGGCCCCAGGTCCTCTCTCTCCCCAGCCCTGGTGGGCACCCCCAATCCGCCTCTCTTAGGGTGCACACAAGGCGTGGGGACACCCCCCTAGGCCCGTGGTTGGCAAACTGCGGCTCTCGAGCCACCTGCGGCTCTCCGGCCCCTGGAATGTGGCTCTTCCTCAGCCTGAGGCGTCCCCCCATGAAGTGAATCACCATGAACCTGCCTATAGAGTTTCAGTTTAAAGAAGATGACTCCCCAAAGAGATTCCAATCGTCGTCCTGTCGGTATCTGGCTCCGTTGACTCATGGGTTGGCCGACCGCTGGCCTGGGACCACCGTGTCCCCCACGCAGTCCCTACACCTGGTCCCCGGCATCGTCTTCTCGCTCTCAAAGCCCCTCTGACCCCCCACCCCCGTTTCATCCAAAGGCTCTCCCTGGCCGTAGCCTGCCTCCCTGGCCCGATGGCTCGCACACAGAGGCCTTTGTCCCGGGTACCCAGGCCTGGCTGCCCGCCTCCCTCCCTCCCTGTCCCCCTCCCTCCCCCAGGCCTCCAGGAGTATTTGCCAAACACCGTTCGCTCCTTTTTTATTATTTTAATTGGTGTTTCCACCCCCACCCCCCTGCGTTTACACAAACGGGGACTTTAATAAGACGCCTAAGAGGTTACGGGAGCCGGGGGCTCTATAAATGTCCTAATTCACACAGACCCACCCAGGCGTTTCCACTTACGCCCGCTGTGGTCGGTCTGCGGTCCGTTTTCCAAGTCCTGCCTCCTCCTTCCAACACCCCCTCCCGCCCCTGCCCCTGCCCGTCCAGGGAGAGAAATCTCCCTTCCTCACCCCACCCAGTGCCTGGCCAGGACCCACGTAAGCAAACACACAGTGTCCACAGCCCGAGTCGTATTAAAACGGGCCTTTGAGGGGGGCCCTGGCTGGTGTGGCTCAGTGGATAGAGCGTCGGCCTGTGGACTGAAGGGTCCTGGGTTCGATTCCCGGTCAAGGGCACAGGCCCGGGTGGCGGGCTCCATCCCCAGTAGGGGGCGTGCAGGAGGCGGCCGATGCATGATTCTCTCTCACCATGGATGTTTCTCTCTCTCCCTTTCTCTCTGAAATCAATAAAAATGTATTTAAAAATATAAATATCACATATTGGGGATCATTCGGTATTTATTGGTCCTCCCGGGACCAGATTGCGTCGCCTGGGACACTGTCCTCCAGGTCTAGCCACACGGTCACGTATGGCAGGGCTTCCCCCTTTTTCAGGGCTGTATACTATTCCACGACACACACACATTCACCCCGTCTCCTCCACCCATTGGTCCATCGATACGGACTTGGCTTGTTTCCACATCTCTGCGAGAGAGAGAGAGAGAGAGAGAGAGAGAGAGAGAGAGGAGAGAGATACTGGCCGGTGTGGCTCAGTGGTTGAGCATCGACCCATGAACCAGGAGGTCACGGTTTGATTCCCAGTCAAGGGCACAGGCCCGGGTTGTGGGCTCAATCGCCAGTAGGGGGCGTGCAGGAGGCGGCCGATCAATGAGTCTCTCTCATGCCTTCTATCTCTCTCTCCCTTCCTGTCTAAAATCAATAAGTATATGTATCTACACTTTTTTTAATATTCTTTTTTTAAATATATTTTTTATTGATTTCAGAGCAGAAGGGAGAGGGAGAGAGAGAGAGAGACATCCATGATGAGAGAGAATCATGGATCAGCTGCCTCCTGCACGCCCCCTACTGGGGATCAAGCCTGCAACCCTGGGCCTGTGCCCTTGACTGCAATCGAACCCGGGACCCTTCAGTCCGCAGGCCGACGCTCTATCCACTGAGCCAAACCAGCCAGGGCCATATTTGCATATTCTTTATAATAAAACCCAAATATGCAAATTGACCGAACCGCAGAACGACCAGTCGCTATGACACACACTGACCACCAGGGGGCAGATGCTCAACGTTGGAGCTGCCCCCAGCCCCCAGGCCCCAGGCCGGCCAAGGCAGGTGCCAGCAGGGGCGGCCCCCCATCACCCAGCCAATCGACACCCCCAGATCGGCCCTGATCGCCCGCCAGGCCTAGGGACACCCCCTTCCCCTCCATGCACAAATTTCGTGCACTGGGCCTCTAGTATATTATTAAAAAAAAAACCCCAAAACTCCGTTCTTGCCCCACTGGTGTGTGGCTCAGTGGTTGAGCCTCGACCTATGAAACAGGAGGTCGCCGTTGCATTCCGGCTCGATCCCCAAAAGGGGGTGTTGCAGGAGGCATCCGACCCCTGATTCTCTCTCATCATGGATGTCTTTTCTCTCTCTCTCTCTCTCCCTTCCTCTCTCTCTCTCTCAAAACAATAAAAAAAATCTATTTTTTTAAAACATTTGCTTCTCCACCTCGGACTGTGGGACAGTCGGGCGGCATCTGATCAGAGAAACAAATGACAAGAAATAAAAGGAAATAGAGAGAGAGAAAGGAGAACGGACTGGCCAGCGCCTTGTTGGCAAGCGGACCAGCCCCCCCACTTCCCCGCCGCCCGCGCCCCCCACCTGCCCAGCTAAACGCGTAGGAAATTAACCCAGTCTCTGACCCGCCACCCCACAATTCATAAATTCATTAGATTAAAAAAAACACCCCAAAAAAACAGCCAAACACACACACCGGCTAGCAGCCTCCCCCATCCCTCTAATAGCTTTTCCTGTGCCTGCCCGGCCCCTCGGACTTCACTTCATTAAGACATTTCTCCCTCCAGCCCCCCAACCCTCCAGGCCCCCGCCCCCTGCCCCCACCTCCCCCCCATCCCCCGCTCTAAATTAGAGAAATTTTAATGACTCTTCTCATTTATTGCTTCCACATGGAGGTCGTTATCTGCCTTACAAATGGAAATGAGGCCCCCGAAATTAACCGCAAACGGGGCCAGGCCGCGAAACATGTGTTCTTGCCCGGCTTTTTTGGGGGGGCGGGTGGGAGGGGGGGCTCGCCTGCCTCCTCGAATTATCGTTCACCCCGACGTCCATTACGCAGACGCTCGGACGGGGACCGGCCTTGGAAACGTGTCTCTCTCTCTTTCTCTCTCTCTCTTGTTAAATGTCTTTAGGGGGTGAGGGTGGGGGTGTGTGTGTTTGGGGGGGACCCCCCCAGAGAATACCCCATTAGGGTTGTTGGAAAAGAGAGAGAGAGAGAGAGAGAGAGAGAGAAAACAACGCGTAATATTAAACACCTGGTCAGCCAATCCCCACCCCCCGCCCCCCCAAAACCCCAAGCTGCAATGTTTGCCCTTTGACCCCTCTGTCCTCTGATTCCTGGGGCCCCCGAGTTCAGACGAGAGAGGGGAGCTGGCGGGAAACACCTGGTCGCCGGGGTGACCTTTTGGGGCCGGGGCTGGGGGGGTGGGGACCAGGCAGCTGGACAGGCCTCCACCCCCAGGCTCAGCCGATACAGGTGTTTCCTGCTTTGGGGGGGACTGTGGCCTCGGAGGCACCCGGCTCCCCAGGAATCAGGAGACACCGTGCACCCTCCTTCTAGGGACCTCAGGACCCAGAAAAAGCCAGAATTGGGGGGGAAATGAGGGGATGGTTTTGGGCCTGTGGGGACGGACAGACGGACGGACGGATGAACGGACGCAGTCTCCAAGGCTGGGAACTGCGCCCACGGAAAAAGGGGCGAGGTTGGTCCCGACTGGTTTGGCTCAGTGGATAGAACAGGGGGTTCCCAACCTGTGCGTCGCGACGCCTTTGGGGGTCATACGGCCCTTTCACAGGGGTCACCTGAGACCCTCGGAAAACACATCTATAATGACATACTCTTTTTGTAATTCATCACGAGGCGTTCATGATGTTCAGTTTGTCACCATGAAATTGGGGGGGGGGGGGTCACCACCGCATGAGGAACCGGATGAAAGGGTCGCGGCGTGAGGAAGGTTGAGAACCGCTGGGATAGAGCGTCAGCCTGCGGACCGGAGGGTCCCGGGTTCGACTCCGGTCAAGGGCACACGCCCCCGGGTGGCGGGCTCTACCCCAACCACTGCCCTTCTTACTCCCTGCCCCTCCTCGCCTGCGTCCTGTGTCCTGGTGACCGCTGGACACCGTGTGAACTCCATGCGCGCGCGGGCCTGTGAGGCGCGGCCAAACCTATCCAAATGCCCGCAGACAGACTCCGGCGGCCTTCATCCCTCCTCCATCTTTCCCGGGGTGTGTGTGTGTTGGGGGGGGGTGGATTTAAACAATTTGCCACCAATTTCCGAGATGACCGAGGAGACAATGAGAGGAACCCGGATTCCGTGTCTGCCTCCCACCCTCTCTCTCTCTCTCAAGCGCGCGCGCACAGAGACAGAGCCCACGCCAGTGGCCCGCTCCGAACTGAGAGTCATGAATGCCACCCGATTCTTGGGGTGAAAAAAAATAAAGACAGATAAAGGGACTATACGCTCGCTGAGACCCCAGCCACCTCCCTTTTGCATCCCCCCAGGTCCCTGTGTTCCGGCCCAGGCAGACACCCCCAAATGGAATCCATGCGCGCACCCGGGGCCTGGAAACCGTGCCCAAGGCCTATATCCAAACGACTCTGCATAATTAATCAGGAGGTTGAAACAATTTGCCACCGATTTCAGAGATCATTGGGGGGGGGCAAAAGGGGGGCAGGCAATGAGAGGAACAAGGGTTCTGTGTCGCCTTTCCACCCTGGCGCGCGGGAGACAGCGCCCAGAACTGACGCGCAATCGCCCGCTCCAAACTGAGACTCACAAATGCCACCTGATTCTTGAGGGGGGACAGAAAGGCAGAAAGAGGGCTTATGGACAGACTCACACCCCAGCCACTCCCCGTTGTACTCCGCCCCCCCGGACACCCCCACCCCACCCTCCGCGCGCCCCGTGTTCTTGTGCCCCACGTGGAATCCATGCGCGCACCCGGGGCCTGGAAACCGTGCCCAAGGCCTATATCCAAACGACTCTGCATAATTAATCAGGAGGTTGAAACAATTTGCCACCGATTTCAGAGATGACTGAAGGGGGCCGTGAGAGGAACAGGGATTCTGTGTCTCCTTTCCACCTTCGCGTTGCGCAGCGCGCGCGGGGGGCACGTGGGGGGAGGGAGAGACAGCGCCGAGAGAACCGAGGCGCAAGCGCCCGGGCCCGGACTGGTACTCATCAGCTTGCATCAGGCACCCCGCGCTGATGTCCTGCCAGGATCCATCTCGCTGCCCGGCCGCTGACGGGCGGCCGTCAGGTCCACTTAGCCAGGGCGCGCGTCGAGGTGTCACGGAGTTTTAAGGCTGGGGATTGGCGAGACAAAATCTCCCCAGTGTCTCCCGCAGCCAAAAGGTTGCGCGCGCGATCGCGCCCCCCGCCCGCCCCCGAATGGCCTCACTGCTCACCACCCCCATGCGCCCCCGAGGAAATAGGACTGTGTGTGTGTGTGTGTGTGTGTGTGTGTGTGTGTGTGTGTGTGTGTGTGAAGATTATGTCCCTCTGGGGACCACAAAGGACAATGGCTGCCTCCCTGCCACTTGGAGCGACGTTCCAGGCGTTTCTATGGGCGCAAGAACAATTAAACGGCACTTGGATAAGGAAGGCGCACCTGTCAGTCACATTGCAAAGGGGCATCTATTTTGGGGGAGGCTCCCGCCTGGCTGCTCTCAGGGCCCCGGCGACCCCGTCCTTGGAGATGGAAGGCAGGTGGGCGAGGCCTTGCAAAAGGGGTGCGCCCTGGGGATGCGAGGAGACCCAGGGAGGCTGTGGGGTTCAGGGTCCCAGAACGCACCGGGGGTCGCTGTCGGGTGGCCCTGCCCACGGGTTTCTTTGCACCTGCGGCTCATCTATGAAAGAAGTGGGGAGAGAGATGCGGGGGGCCAGGCCACCTGACTGGGTCCCTGCAGAGGAATGTTATCTGTTTATTCTCTAGTCTAAATGTTTATTAATGGATTTAGAGAGAGGGAGGGAGAGAGAGAGAGAGAGAGAGAGAGAGAGAGAGAGAAAGGAGAGAGAAACATCGATTTGTTGTTCCACTTATTTCTGCATTCATTGGGTGCCTCTTGTATGCATTCATTGGGGGCCTCATGTATGCATTCATTGGGTGCCTCCTGTATGCATTCATTGGGGGCCTCATGTATGCATTCATTGGGTGCCTCCTGTATGCATTCATTGGGTGCCTCTTGTATGCATCCATTGGGTGCCTCATTTATGCATTCAGTGGGTGCCTCATGTATGCATTCATTGGTTGTCTCTTGTATGCATTCATTGGGTGCCTCTTGTATGCATTCATTGGGTGCCTCTTGTATGCATTCATTGGTTGTCTCTTGTATGCATTCATTGGGTGCCTCTTGTATGCATTCATTGGGTGCCTCTTGTATGCATTCATTGGTTGTCTCTTGTATGCATTCATTGGGTGCCTCTTGTATGCATTCATTGGGTGCCTCTTGTATGCATTCATTGGTTGTCTCTTGTATGCATTCATTGGGTGCCTCTTGTGTGCATTCATTCGGTGCCTCTTGTATGCATTCATTGGGTGCCTCTTGTATGCATTCATTGGGTGCCTCATTCATGCATTCATTGGGTGCCTCATGTATACATTCATTGGGTGCCTCCTGTATGCATCCATTGGGTGCCTCATTTATGCATTCAGTGGGTGCCTCATGTATGCATTCATTGGTTGTCTCTTGTATGCATTCATTGGGTGCCTCTTGTATGCATTCATTGGGTGCCTCTTGTATGCATTCATTGGTTGTCTCTTGTATGCATTCATTGGGTGCCTCTTGTATGCATTCATTGGGCGCCTCATTCAAGCTGCCATGCCTGACCAGTGTGGCTCAGTGGTTGAGCATCCACCTATGAACCAGGAGGTCAGGGTTCAGTTCCCAGTTGGGGCACAGACCCGGGTTGCGGGCTCGATCCCCAGTAGGGGGCGTGCAGGAGGCAGCCGATTCATGATTCCCTCTGATCATGGATGTTTCTCTCTCTCTCCCTCTCCCTTCCTCTCTGACATCAATAAATATCTATCTATATCTATCTATCTAAATGCCTGAGTGATCGGAACAACTGGTCGCTATGACATGCACAGACCACCAGGGGGCAGACACTCAATGCAGAAGCTGCCTCCTGTTGGTCAATGCACTCCCACAGGGAGAGGGTGAGAGAGAGAGAAACATCCATGATGAGAGAGAGTCATGGATCGGCCGCCTCCTGCACACCCCCCACCGGGGATGGAGCCTGCAACCCGGGCCTGTGCCCTTGACCAGAATCGAACCCGGGACCCTTCAGTCTGCAGGCCGATGCTCTACTCACTGAGCCAAACCGGCTAGGGCTATATTTTTTTATATTTTTCCTAGAGGCCCGGTGCATGAAATTCGTGCATTAGCAGCGTCCCTCGGCCTGGCCAGCGATCAGGGCTGATCCGTGGGGTGACCGGCTGGGCGATCGGGGAGCCTCCGCTGGCACCCGCCTCGGCCGGCCTGGGGCCTGCAGGCTGGGGGCAGCCCCTGCATTGAGCGTCTGCCCCCTGGTGGTCAGTGCGCATCATAGCGATCGGTCGTTTCGCTGCTCGGTCGATTTGCATATTAACCTTTTATTCTATAGGATCGATTATTATTTTAATCGTTACCATTGACGAAATGATTCTTGATGTTTGCGACTCCATTGCTTCGTGTGGTCAGCAGTGCCTCGTCCAGAATGGTCTTTCTTTTGAAAACAGACGTGGGCAAAAAAAAGACAAAAAAAGAGAGACTCATTTCTGTAGATCCTTTTACATTTTGACAGTAATCTGTGAGTAAACACCGACTTTGTCATCCGTCCAAGAGTGTGTCCGCCTGTTTCGGGGACACCCTGGATGTCGAGGCAAACGCGCCTCCTCCTCGCCGCCGCCTGCATCGCGAACCCCACCGTGTACCTCGTTAAAACCAGCCAACGCGTGCAGGGGCGTTTTATAAGAATCGGGGGACCCATTCAGTCATTTCCTGGATTTGAGAATTCCAAGCCCTCCGGGAACGGCCGACCGAGAAAGAGACGGTGAAACAGGTGGATTAGAAGCTATGGCTGGGCCCGGCCGGCCTGGCTCAGGGGTTGAGTGTCAGCCAGGAGGTCACGGGTTCGAATCCCGGTCAAGGGCACAGGCCCGGGGTGTGGGCTCGACCCCCCCCAAGTCGGGGCCGTGCAGGAGGAGGCCGGTCCATGCTTCTCTCTCATGACGGATGTTTCCATCTCTCTCTTTCCCTCTCCTTTCCTCTCTGAAATCAATAAAATTATATTATTGGCCCTAGCTGGTGTGGCTCAGTGAGTAGAGTGTCGGCCTGCCGACTGAAGGGTCCCGGGTTCGAGTCCCGGTCAAGGGCATGGACCTGGGTCACGGGCACATCCCCAGTGGGGGGCGTGCAGGAGGCAGCCAATCGATGTTTCTGTCTCATCGATGTTTCTAACTCTCTGTCCCTCTCCCTTCCTCTCTGTAAAAAAATCAATAAAATATATATTTTTAAAAATCTATATATATTTTTCTTAAGAAACCAGGGGGTCATGGGTTCGATGATTTCCCAGTCGGGGGCGTGCAGGAGGCGGCCGATCCATGATTCTCTCTCATCACGGATGTTTCCATCTCTCTCTTTCCCTTCCTTTGCTGAAATCAATAAGAATAAAATTTTTTTAAAAAAATCATCTCAAAAAATGTCATTTTTAAATGCCCCATCTTTCTGGCCCAAACAGCTGGGCCCTGGGTCCGTTCCTTCTAAAATAAGAGAGAGAGAAAAAAAAAATCATTGTTTTTCAAGACCCCAAAGTGGCAGAGAATTGAGGTCAAACGCGTGAGCTTCATGACTTTAAATTAATAAAAAAAAACGGTTTAAATTCTTTAATGCCACGAATATCAATTATGCCCCGTTAATGATATGAAGCCTGACATATTTGGGTGATCCATATCCCCCTTAAATCGCATTTTTTTTTGTTTCAATCAAGGAGAAGAATTTACGGGAAGGAGACTAGGTCAGACTTTGAAAATATATATATATATATATATATATATATATATATATATATATATGCACGTTGGAAGGGGAAAAGAAATAATAGAGAGCTAGGGCAGTCCATTTTGGCAATTACCAGACTTTTTTTTTTAAGAAAAAATTGTTTTTCAGGAGCCATTCAAAGCGCAGCTATTATGTAAAGTGAGTCGGCGAGGCAGCTGGGGCGACCTACTTTCGTCGTCAATTAAGTTGCCGGGAAGGTGCCCCGAGTGGAAGAGAAGTGGGTGCCTGGTCTCATCGCCTTCGGAGCTGTTTGCCCAGCGACAGAGAATAAAATGCTTAACCCCCCACCCCCCAAAAATCCACTCAGAAATCGGTGCTGAAATGCTTGGGAATCCTTTGTATTTTTAAATTTGAAATAGATTTTTATTGATTTTAAGAGAGAGAGAGAGAGAGAGAGAGAGAGAGACATCCAGAATGAGAGAATCATCAGTCTGCAGGAGGCAGCTGATCCATGATTTTCTCTTGTCATAGATGTTTCTATCTCTCTCTCTCTCTCCCTTTCTGTCTAAAAAGAAAATTATCCTCTATAATAAAAGCCTAATATGCTAAGTGTCCAGTTGTCCGGTCGGTCGTTCAACCAATCGAAGCGTAATATGCTAATGATATGCCAAGGCAGCTCAACCAGTCGCTATGACGTGCACTGACCACCAGGGGCAGACAGTCGACCGGTCGACCAGTCGCTATGACGTGCACTGACCACCAGGGGGCAGTCGACGGGTCGACCAGTTGCTATGACGTACACTGACCACCAGGGGCAGACAGTCGATGGGTCAACCAGTCGCTATGACGTGCACTGACCACCAGGGGGCAGACAGTCAGCTGGTCGACCAGTCGCTATGACGTGCACTGACCACCAGGGGCAGACAGTCGACCGGTCGACCAGTCGCTATGACGTGCACTGACCACCAGGGGGCAGTCGGCTGGTCGACCAGTCGCTATGACGTGCACTGACCACCTGGGGCAGACAGTCGACCGGTCGACCAGTCGCTATGACGTGCACTGACCACCAGGGGCAGACAGTCGACCGGTCGACCAGTCGCTATGACGTGCACTGACCACCAGGGGCAGACAGTCGACCGGTCGACCAGTCGCTATGACGTGCACTGACCACCTGGGGCAGACAGTCGACCGGTCGACCAGTCGCTATGACGTGCACTGACCACCAGGGGCAGACAGTCGACCGGTCGACCAGTCGCTATGACGTGCACTGACCACCAGGGGCAGACAGTCGACCGGTCGACCAGTCGCTATGACGTGCACTGACCACCAGGGGCAGACAGTCGACCGGTCGACCAGTCGCTATGACGTGCACTGACCACCAGGGGCAGACAGTCGACCGGTCGACCAGTCGCTATGACGTGCACTGACCACCAGGGGCAGACAGTCGACCGGTCGACCAGTCGCTATGACGTGCACTGACCACCAGGGGCAGACAGTCGACCGGTCGACCAGTCGCTATGACGTGCACTGACCACCAGGGGCAGACAGTCGACCGGTCGACCAGTCGCTATGACGTGCACTGACCACCAGGGGCAGACAGTCGACCGGTCGACCATGTGCTATGACGTGCACTGACCACCAGGGGGCAGACGATCCAACCGGTAGGTGAGCTTGCTGCTGGGGTCCGGCCGATCGGGACTGAGCGAGACGGGCCGGACACGCCCTGGCGCCCTCCCTCCCTCGGTCCCCCCCCGGCTGGCCGGCCCCACGGGTGCAGGAATTCGAGCACCGGGCCTCTGGTAGAAACATAAAAAAATTACATAGAGTCGGAGATATCACTTTGCCCCTTTTTCTCTCTCTTTCTCCCCAATTCGCTCTCAGCCTCACACAGTCACAATTATTTATGACGAGGCAGTAACAGCCCTCACACCTGTCCGCTCCTCTTCGCTCCCTTCCTTTATAGAAATTAAACCCACGCCCTGACCGGTGTGGCCCCGTGGGTAGAGCGTCGGCCTGCGGACAGAAGGGTCCTGGGTTCGAATCCCAGCCGAGGGCAGGGACCTGGGTGGCGGGCACATCCCCAGTGGGGGGCGTGCGGGAGGCGGCTGGTCGATGTTTCTCTCTCATCATCGATGTTTCTAACTCTCTCTCCCTCTCCCTTCCTCTCTGTAAAAAAATCAATAAAATATATATATTTTTAAAAAATTAAACCCCATTCCGGTACATGCCTTTCTTCCCAAAATTGGCTTTATTTTTTTAATCTTATTTTTATTGGCCCGGCGGACGATGCTTGTCATTTATTGTGGGAGAGGGAAGGAGAAGGGGAAAAAAAAAAAAAGATATACAAATATCCATGCCAGGCGATGCCTGGAGAGAGAGAGGAGAGAGAGAGAGAGAGTTGCTATTTTGAATTTAATTCGAAAATGGTTTGAGGCTATTTTCAACGACTCGGGCCCAAATCCTCTCCGCGAAAAATGCATTGTTTAAGGAACAGAGGTGAAGACGGGGGATCGCAGGGCCTCAGAGAATTCTTGCCATTCAGAGTCTGTGTCCCGGCGAAAGCAGGCCACACGGGGAGTTCTTTGGGGTGTGAATGCTTAGAGTTTTAATGGAGTGAAAATGGCACCAAAAGAACAGCTTCCCCTCTTCTCCATTTCCCCCCAAAAAAATTCGGACAAAGGCCATTTTGATGGTTAGTGTTTAGTAGTTACTCTGGGCCAGTGGTTCTCAACCTTCCTGAGGCCACGACCCCTGAATACAGCTCCTCATGCTGTGGGGACCCCCGACCATGACATTATTCTCGTGGCTATTTCATCACTATACCTATATCATCTATACCTATATCTATATCTATATCATCTATATCTATATCTATATCTATATCTATATCTATATCTATATCTATCTATATCTATATCATTGATATCTATATCTATATCATCTATATCTATATCTATATCATCTATATCTATATCTATATCATCTATATCTATATCTATATCTATATCTATACCTATATCTATATCTATATCATCTGTATCTATATCTAATCTATATCTATACCTATACCTATACCTATATCTATATCTAATGTATTTATATCTATATCTATATCTATATCTAATCTATATCTATATCTATATCTATACCTATATCTATATCTAATCTATCTATATCTATATCTATATCTATATCTATATCTATACCTTTACCTATACCTATATCTAATGTATCTATATCTATATCTATATCTATATCTATATCTATATCTATATCTATACCTTTATCTATATCTAATCTATGTATATCTATATCTATATCTATATCTATATCTATATCTATATCTATATCTATATCTATACCTTTATCTATATCTAATCTATGTATATCTATATCTATATCTATATCTATATCTATATCTATATCTATATCTATATCTATATCTATATCTATATCTCTATCTCTATCTCTATCTCTATATCTATATCTATATCTATATCTATATCTATACCTATATCTATATCTATATCTATATCTATATCTCTATCTCTATCTCTATCTCTATCTCTATCTCTATCTCTATCTCTATATATCTATATCTATATATCTATATCTATATCTATATCTATATCTATATCTATATCTATATCTATATATCTATCTATATCAGTGGTTCTCAACCTTCCTGATCGCCCCCAACTTCCCCCCTTCCTGGCCTGATCACCCCTAACCACCTCTTCCTTAGCCCCACCATCATGGCTTTGTCCGAAGGTCTCCCGGTCTAATTAGCATATTAGCCTTTTATTAGTATAGAT
>JASKON010000052.1:922500-937500 GCA_036010255.1 Myotis pilosus
AGCCGGGGCCCCACGGTAATTGAGGAGTTATGGAAAAGCACTTAATTGTCCTCAGATGTTTCGTATTTATTAAAAGCCTGCGACAGGGCCCACGTAATCATTTTACGATGTTTTTGGGGGGGCACCTTCGGGGGGTTTGGGGGGGGAACTGTCATAAAAATAGCGATTTTGGTACAAAAAAGGCCTAATGAAGTCAGAGTGTCTCCAGGGACACGGTCTCGGTTAAGTTTGCCTCTGAGGGCCCCGCCGTTGGGACCGAGTTGGGATGGGTTAGCGGCTGTCTCCTCACAGAGAGGGGAAATGCATGTTGGAGGAGCCTGGTGCCCCCGGGTCAACTGAGGGACGAGCCACGGATGTTGGGTCTCCGTGTCCTTCTCGACCGGCATCTCCTACCCACGTTCCTCGTCTTGTTGCTCGGACCCCAGACTGGGTGTCGTGACCCAGAGACGTGTCATGGTTGCTGCTCTGGAGGTCGGAGGCCCAAGGGCCAGGTGTTGGCCAATGTGGTTTCTGTAGGGAGCTCTCTCGCTGGCTCGTGAAAGAGCGTTGGACTCTGGGTAGATGGTAGGTAGATAGATGTGTAGAGGGTGGGGATGAGGAAGGAAGGAAAATGATTGATAGAGATCGGTAGGAAGAGACAGAGAGAGAGATGATAGGTAATAGAGGATTGGTAGATAAATGGTAGTAGAGATAGGTGGATGGATGGATGGAGGACTTTAGATAGATGATAGATATAGATAGATAGATAGATAGATAGATAGATAGATAGATGATATGATAGATAGATGAATAGATAGATAGATAATAGATAGATAGATAGATGATAGATAGATAGATAATAGATAGATAGATAGATGATAGATATGATAGATAGATGAATAGATAGATAGATAGATAATAGATAGATAGATAGATGATAGATATGATAGATAGATGAATAGATAGATAGATAGATAGATAGATAGATAGATAGATAGATATAATAAGGAAGGAAGGAAGGAAGGAAGGAAGGAAGGAAGGAAGGAAGGTGATTGATGATTGATAGAGTTTGGTAGGAAGAGAGAGAGAGAGAGAGAGAGAGAGAGAGAGAGAGAGAGAGAGAGGGATAATAGATGATTGATAGCTAAATTATAGTAGAGATTGATGGATGGTTGATGGTGGCTAGATGGATGCATGCATGCATGGATGCATGGATGGATGGAGGAATTTAGATGATAGATAATAGAAAGATAGATAATAGATAGGTATAAATAGATAGATTATAGAGATATAGAGATAGATAATTAGATAGCTGATAGATGGATGAGTGGATGTTGGATGGAGGATAAATTTACAGAAAGATAAATAATGATAGATATGTAGATTGATAGAGGGCTGCATGGATGGATGGATGGATGGATGAATAGATGGAGGATGAACTTAGATTGAGAGATAGACAGGTAGATAGATTAGATAGATAATAATTAGGTAGATGGTAGCTAGATGGATGGAAGATGAATTTAGATGATAGATTAGATAGGTAATAATTAGGTAGATGATGGATGGATGGATGAATGGATGGATGATGGATGGATCAATGGATGGAGGATAAATTGATAGATAAATGATAGATTGATAGATGGATGCACAGAGAGATGATGGATGGATAGGGGGATGGAGAATGGATAGATAGACAAGATGATAGATAGATGATAGATATAGATAGATGATAGATAGATAGATAGATAGATAGATAGATAGATGATAGATAGATATTGATAGATGGATAGATGCTAGATAGATAAATGATATGTAGATGCATGTAGATCAGAAGGAAGGAAGGAAGACCACCCAGACCAGCGGAAGTACTGGCGAGGGTTAAAGAACATTCCGGAATAGCCCATAGAGAAGGGAGACCAGCTCTAAGTTCCTCCACAAAAAACACCAACTAGAATCCTAGGGAACATTCCCCAAGTGCCATTCACTTTCTCCAAGAAGCAACCGGGTCCCCGTGAGGGACGGATTGAGGCGACCGCCAACCCGGGTCCCTCTGTGATTCCCGTCCAAGATCAAGCCCCTCATTCTCTTCATTGCTGGGTTTCTATTTTTTTAAAAATATATATATATTCCTATATAATAAAAGACTAATATGCAAATCGACCAAACAGCGGAACGACCAGTCGCTATGACGCGCACTGACCACCGGGGGCAGGCGCTCAATGCAGGAGCTGCCCCCTGGTGGTCAGTGCGCCCCCACAGTGGGAGCGCCACTCAGCCAGAAGCCGGGCTCACAGCTCACGGCTCACAGCTGATGAGCGCAGATGTGGAGGCGGGAGGAGTGGGCCTAAGCCATCAGTCGGACGTCCCCCGAGGGCTCCCAGATTGGAGAGGGTGCAGTCGGGCCAAGGGACACTAATATATATATATATCTCGTATATGAAGTGAAAGGCACTAATGGACTATTTCCAAAGTTTATTTCTTGCCCTGGCTGGGTAGGCCAGTTGGTTAGAGCAGCGTTCCAATACACCAAGGTTGTGGGTTCGACCCCCTGGTCAGGGCACATGCCAAGAATCAACCAATGAATGCAACAATAGGAAGTGAAACAAAAAATCTCTCTCTCTCTCTCTCTCTCTCTCTCTCTCTCAAATCAATAAAAAAATATATATATATTTTTAATTTTTAAGTCCGTTTCTCCCCTTTCCCCACCCCCATCCCCACCACCAACCCCATTCTTGGAGCCAACTTCCATGGAACTCGGAGAATGTCGACGAGTCAATTGCAGCCAGATGCAGGGCGGTGAGCAGGGGGTGGGGGGATGGGGGGGGGAGACGGGGGGTCCCCTGTGAAATTTAACTTAATGGCTAACGTCACCCTGGACACGTTCCCCCTGACCCCGGGCGGGACCCCCGGCGGGAAACTAGAAATGCAAATGAGAGCTCGGAGGATGCTAATCAGTGTCTCGCCCTCCGGCCCCCTCCCCCTCCTCCCTCCCCCCGGGGACCCCCAATAGGAAAAAGGCATCTCACACAGGTCTCCATTCATTCCCTGGGCGCCCTTGATTCAAACCACCTTGCCAGGGGCTCACGGCTCACATCCCTTCCTCCTTCCCCTCTCCCCCCCACCCCCATTCTGCACGCCATCCGAGCAAGTTCATCCATCCACTTGGGGGTCAAACGCTGGCGACGGGCTCTGGAAACACATGCTCGTAAAAATAGCAAAGAAATGGGAAAACCCAGAGACAAAAAAATGAATAAAAATAAGATCTTGTGTGTGGTGTGGGGCGCCTCGGTTCTCCCCAGATATACCGGGGGGCAGCCCCAGCTACGAGTCGCTGGCATGAAGAAGTCCTAAAAGCATCTTTGAGCCCGGCTGGCCCGTGTGGTCAGTGGTTGAGCGTCGACCTAGGAGCCAGGAGGTCCTGGGTTCGATTCCCGGTCAAGGGCACAGGCCCGGGTTGCGGGCTCGATCTCCAGTCGGGGGCGTGCAGGAGGTGACCGGTCCCTGATTCTCTCTCCTCACTGATAATTTCTCTCTCCCTCTCCCTTCCTCTCTGAAATCAATATAGAGGGTGTCCCAGAATTCACGCAAGATTTGAATTCTGCGTGAGCATTCACAACAAAACATAAAAGCCTGATTGGACTCAGTTTATTGAATCAGATTCTAATATCTGTGGCCCTTGGATGTCAATCAATCCCTTCGATTCGATCAGCATCACCCAGGACCCATGACGGCCCAGGAGCAGGGAACAGGAAGACCAATGGAGACCGCGGCTTTGCATCTGTGCCAGCAGAGCCGGGGAGGCCGTGGACCCGATGGGCTATTCCATACATAAACCCTAGACTATGTCCTTTATGAATCAATAAGAAATTTACAATTTTTCATGATAAACCTGTGCTTTCTATCAAAATGACTTCTTGCGTGAATTTTGGGACATTCTTTATATACATATCCCATGTTCAAAGGCTGTTAAATTTCAACAAAAGAGTGTGTATGTGCCAGCAAAGCCGGGGAGGCCATGGACCCGATGTCCTGTTCCATCCATAACCCTAAACTGTATCCTTTATGAATCAATAAAAAAATTACAATTTTTAATGATAAACCTGTGCTTTCTATCAAAATGACTTCTTGCGTGAATTTTGGGACACCCTACAGATCCTATGTAATAAAGAGCTAATATGCAAATGGTCATCACGCCCTCACGCCATATGCAAATGGTCGTCACGCCGTAACGACCGGTCAGCAGGAGGCTGCGTGCACGTGCACAGTAGGGCGGAGACACTGCGTTGGTCCAGAGATTGGACCGAAGCCGGCAGGTGCCCGGAGGAGGCGGGCCCGAGGGCGGGGCTTGTAATGGCCAGAGACGGTCCGAGGGGTTTGGACGGGGCCAGGCACGTTCGAGCTCCGGGTGGAGAAGTTGGGGTGTCAAGGCAGGGGCGGCCGGCAGGTGGGTGGGGCCTCACGACTTCACGCACGAGGTCACCCTTGAAAATTTCAAATTTGAGAGTCGTTCTAACATGAATATAAATTGAATTTTGAATACACAGCGTGGCTCAGTGGTTGAGCATCGACCCAGGAGCCAGGAGGTCCCGGGTTCGATTCCCGGTCAAGGGCACAGGCCCGGATTTCGGCTCCATCCCCAGTCGGGGGCGTGCAGGAGGCGGCCGGTCCATGATTCTCTCTCCTCACGGATGTTTCTGTCTCTCTCTCTCGCCCTCTCCTTCCTCTGAAATCAAAGCATTTTATTTTAAAAAAGAGAGAGAGAGAGAGGGAAAAAGAAGGGACAATTGTTCCGACCGACGTGCGGCGGGGAGCAGGCGGGAAGGACAGTTTGGGTTTAGCCGAGCTGGCGTCCCCCTGCCCACACTCCCCAGCCCCCCTTGCACTCCCCGTGAGACATTCGATCTGGATTTCCGACACTTTCCAAGCTTTTAATGTTCCCCCCCGTTGCCTGTCTTTGTGGGATCCCCGTGTTGAAAAGCCGGCCCCTTAACCCCCATGCACTCCGTGTTAAATTAAGTGCGTTTCGACACGGCGCGTCTGGAGTCGGGCATTTCAACACCCGGCTCTTAGGGACCCCAAAGAGCCAGCGGAGAGAGAGGGAGGGAGGGAGGGAGGGAGGGAAGGAGGGAGGGAGAGAGGGAGGCCTAATAAATATCTTTATTTTATAAGCCTAACCCATGGACACAGACAATAGGGCGCTGGAGGCCTGGGGCCCAGGGGCTGGGGTGGGCTGGAGGGGGGTCAATGGAGATAAAGAATTATTTTTAAAAAATTTTAAAAAAACATATATATATATATATATATAGAGAGAGAGAGAGAGAGAGAGAGAGAGTAAATTTACATATCTATAATAATAAAAGGTCCTGACTGGTGTGGCTCAGTGGATAGAGCGTCAGCCTGCGGACTGAAGGGTCCCGGGTTCGATTCCCGGTCGAGGGCATGGACCTCGGTTGCAGGCTCCTCCCCGGCCCGGGCCCAGGTCCGGGGTGTGTGTGCAGGAGGCAACCCATCGATGTGTTTTTTCTCTCTCACATCGATGTCTCTCTCTCTCTGTCTCTCCCTCTCTCTTCCACTCTCTCTCTAAAAATCAATGGAGAAATATCCTCTGATGACGATTTAAAATAAAAAGGGGGGGGTGGGGAAATGTGAATCCCTTTTCCAAGATGCCCACAGAGACCCGTGGACGGGTGTTGGGAACGGGAGAGGGTTTCAATCATTGAACACAGCCCCGGCCGGAGGCTCAGTGGTTAGAGCGCCGGCCAGAGGGGGCCGATGGGTCTTGGGTTCAAATCCCGGTCACGGACACGTACCTGGAGTTGCAGGCTCGGTCCCCGGCCCCGGTCGAGGCACGTTTGAGAGACAACCTTTCTATATGACTTTCTTCACATCTACGTCTCTCTCTCTCTCTCTCTCTCTCTCTCTCTCTCATCCACTCTCTCTAAAAGCAACGGGGGGAAAAAATATGCCCTCAGCCTGATAATCATCATAATTCCACACACACACACACTAATTGAGTCTGGCCAGAGAGTTCCTTAAAGGAAGGCAGGGGTGCCTCGTGATGGTAAATTTTATGATTCGTCCGGAAGGTCCCATCAGCGTTATTCACTGTTATTCACGGCCAAGAGCCGGGGGTGGAGGGCGGACGGAGGCGTAAGGGCTTTTCCATTTTATGATAATGGGCCTGTGGGTCGTAAAATGCTAATCTCAGACTTAAAAGGGACGTTAACTCCTTCTGGGCTGGAGGCCTGGGGACAGGATGGGGGTTATTTTCAAGGTGGTTTGAGCTCAGAGAATTGTATTCAGCTAGAGGCCACGTGCACAAAAATCCGTGCACGGGGGCGGGGGGCGGGGTGTCCCTCGGCCCCGCCTGCACCCCCTCGCAATCCGGGAGCCCTCGGTGGATGGCCGGCTGCCATTGGGCGAGACCCACACCTGGCTGGTCCCACCCCCCCATGAAGCCCCTCCCACCTGCATGCACCCTCCTGCTGATTGGTCCTTCCGGCGTGATGGCGTGACGACCATTAGCATATTAGCTCTTTGTTTTATCCAATGAGCCCTGGCCAGGGTGGTTCAGGGGGTTGGGCATCGACCTAGGAACCAGGAGTTCAGGGTTCGATTCCCGGTCAAGGGCACAGGCCCGGGTTGCGGGTTCAATCCCCAGTAGGGGGCGTGCAGGAGGCGGCTGATCCATGATTCTCTCTCATCATCAATGTTTCTCTCTCTCCCTCTCCCTTCCTCTCTGAAATCAATAAAAATACATTTAGCCCTGGACAGTTTGGCTCAGTGGATAGAGCGTCGGCCTGCAGACTGAAGGGTCCCGGGTTCGATTCCCGGTCAAGGGCACAGGCCCGGGTTGCAGGCTCCATCCCCAGTAGGGGGCGTGCAGGAGGCGGCTGGTCCATGATTCTCTCTCATCATGGATGTTTCTGTCTCTCTCTTTCCCTCTTCCTTCCTGTTTGCAAGCAAATGAATATATATATATAATATATATACATATATATAAAGGGTGTCCCAAAATTCACGCAAGAAGTAATTTTGACAGAAAACACAGATTTATCATTAAAAATTGTAATTTTTTAATTTATTCATAAAGGACACAGTCTAGGGTTTATGAATGGAATAGTCCATCAGGTCCACGGCCTCCCCGGATTTGCTGGCACAGACGCAAAGCCGCGGTCTCCATTGGTCTTCCTGGTCCCGGCTCCTGGGCCATCATGGGTCCTGGGTGATGCTGATCGAATCGAAGGGATTGACATCCAAGGGCCACAGATATTAGAATCTGATTCAATCAACCGAGTCCAATTAGGCTTTTATTTGTTGTCGTTATTGCTGTGAATGCTCACGCAGAATTCAAATCTTGCGTGAATTTCGGGACGCCCTTTACATCTATAGAAAAAAACAAAAAAAAACCCCAGAAAAATAAAAAAAAAACGTAGTCCGGGCTGGGGGGGAGGGGAGGGGGCCTGGTTGCCATCTGGTGTGGACGCAGCTCCCAGCGACCCCGTCGTCCTGCCCGTTTCCCCGTCTCATGTTGCGAATTTATGTCCCAGCTTTGTAGTCGGGCGGGCGGGCGGGCGGGCGGGTGGGAGGACGTTGGGGTAACTCACCCCCCATCCACCCCCCACTTCTCCTAATTGTTGCTCCCATGTGTTGTAAATCTGTCTGCTCTTCTCCGCCTCGCGCTGGGCTAAGACCTTCAATTTCCTCTGCCCCAGGCTGGGCCAGGCCCGGCCAGAGCAAGTGTTGGAATCAAATGAAACATGTTTGCACCCCCACCCTGGGCCCCCCAGCCCCCCCACCACCCTCTCTCTCTCTCTCGGCTCCCATGCCCAGCCGTCATTTCATTCTCTTGCAGGAATTTTTAATATTCGGGGGCCTTACCCACGGCATGAGGTCACCTGGGGAGCTAATTGGAATCGTGGTCCGGGGGGCTGGGGAGGTAGGGGGGTGAGGGTGGGGAGGAAAAAGGGGGGGAGTCGGCCTGGCTGCCCCCCATAGGCCTGGCCTTAATTCCGTCACGGCTCATCTGGTTTTATAAACTCGTTGGTGGCGAGTTCGCAAATTTATCTGGAGACGCGCGGGGGGCCCTGGGGGCGGCTGCCAGTGGCCCCTGATAATGGACATGGGTGAGTTTGCAGGCTCGTGCCCCCCCCCTCTCTCTCTCTCTCTCTCTCTCTCTCTCAGGGCACCCTGTCTTGTCTGCCGCCAGCACCAGGCACCTGGACCCTGGCTGCTTTGCTCTGGTCCCTGGCTTCGTCCGGAAGGACGCCCGGAAGGACATTCGGTCTAACGGTCTAATTAGCATATTACCCTTTTATTATTACAGATGCATTTTTATTTTAGAGAGAGAGAGTGGGAGGGAGGGAGGAAGAGAGACAGAGAGAAACATCGATGTGAGAGAGAGACACATCGAGGGGTTGCCTCCCGCCCACACACACACACACGGGGATCCAGCCAGCCACCTGCCTTGGACCAGGACTCGAACCCGGGACCAGGGCCCTGTCTACACTGAGTGGCCGGATGACGGTGACCGTCCGGCGTCCGTAGGCAAATTGGCTACAATTTCCCGCTGACGTGGCTACAGGGCCAGACCGTTATAAACCGCTGAGTAGCACCAGGCACCTAAGTACCCCGTCATGTCGATGGGGGACCCCAGTGGAGACGGCTTCTTCCAACCAGACCGTGCGCCCGGCCACCGAGCTCGAATGGTGCAGGGGAGGTTTCGAGGCATTAAGGCAGCCCTGGCCGGTGTGGCTCAGTGGATAGAGCGTCGGCCTGCGGACTCAAGGGTCCCGGGTTCGAATCCCGGTCAAGGGCATGGGCCTGGGTGGCGGGCACATCCCCAGTAGGGGGCGTGCAGGAGGCAGCTGATGGATGTTTCTCTCTCATCATCGATGTTTCTGACTCTCTCTCCCTCTCCCTTCCTCTCTCTGAAATCCATAAAAATCTATTTTAGGGAAATAATGTGATGGTGAGATTGAAAATTCCAGGAATGGCCTAAATGGATACGGATACGAACTTAAGGGTGAGAGTCACAATTCTAGGAAAAGCCCAAAACTAGACCAATAATGTAAAAGTGTGATAATAATCCAATACGCGTACACTGTTTATTCCATTAGAACAATAACGGTTTTATTTTTTTTTAAAAAAATGATGATTTGGGATCTTGCTTTCTCCGCTCTCATCTCTCCCCTCGCCATCCATCCATCATGTCCCCCTTCTCCATCCCCTTCTCTCTCTCTCTCTCTCTTTCTCTCTCTCTCTCTCTTTCTCTCTCTCTCCCCCCCTCTCTCTCTCTCTCTCCTCACCCCCTTTTTGGAGAGCGAGGCCCCTGGAACCCCAATCCATCCCCTTCACTCCGGGGCTATCCAAAAAAACGCACATGCGCGCACACGCCCGCGCGCGCGCACCTCCCTGCGCAGCTGCCCGGGGCGCCCACCTGCGCGCCCTCCGCCAGATCCGGGCAATCAGCCCCCCAAAACCGTCCCACGTGTGGGAGCAGCGGCCAGGCCCCGGGTTACCGGCGGGACACGGGCCACGCGGAGGTTACGCGTCTGGATGCAATTAGGGCGCCTGCAGGCATCGCCGGGCGCTCGGGGAGCTGCGCGCCTGACGTGCGTAATTGCGCTCGGAAATGGTTCGCCTGGAATTGGTGGGGGCCCTGCCGCCTGCCTCCCCCGCTCCCTCGCCCCCGACGCACTTCGCCCACATGTTCCCGCGGGGTGAGGGGGGCGGGAGGGGGAGGAGGGGGAGGAGGAGGTTGGCTCAGGGCTTTGGAAGCAACCTGCTATATCAGTATCAATTCTACATCGTCATCAATATCAGTATCAGCATCAGTTATCAACATGTCAGTATCAGTATCAATATCTACATCGTCATCAATATCAGTATCAGCATAAGGTATCAATATGTCAGTATCAATATCAGTATCAACATCTACATCATCACCAATATCAGTATCAGCATCAGGTATCAGTATGTCAGTATCAATATCAGTATCAATACATCACCATCAATATCAGTATCAGTTATCAATATGTCCATCTCAGCAATAGTTACCAAATCAATGTGAATATTAACGTTAATATCAACAATATCACTATCAGCATCAGTTATCAATATATCAACATCAATATCAGCATCCGTTTTAGCAGTAGTTACCAAATCAATGTCAGTATTAACATTGTTATCAATATCGTATCAGCATCAATATCATATCAGTTATCAATATCAGTATCCGTGTGAGCACCACTCTCCCTATCAGTATGGTATCAATATCAACATCAGGATCAATGTTGCTATCAACATTCATATCAGTGTCAATATCAGTTATCAGCAATAGTTACCAATATCAGTATCTACATTATTATCAATATCAGCATCGTTATCAGTATCGACATTACTATCTATATCCACATCAGTATCAATATCAAATACCAGCATTCGTTATCAATATCAATATTCTCATCGACATTATTATCAATATCAACGTGAGCACCAGCATCATTGTCAGTAGCAGCATCATTGTCAATACCAACTTCCGTATCGTTACTATCAATATCCACCTTCATATCAGCACCAATATCCATATCACTATCAACATCAATATCGGCACCCATCTCAGCGTTAGTTACCAATATCAAGTCAGTGTTAACATTATTATCAATATTAGTATCAATATAGACATCAATATCACTATCAGCATCAGTTATCAATACATCAGTATCAATATCAACATCAATATCAGCACCCATCTCAGCTTTGGTTACCAATATCAATGTCAGTGTTAACATTATTATCAATATCAGTATCAGCATCAGTATCATATCAGCATCAGTTATCAATGTATCAGTATGAGCATTACTATCTATATCCACATCAGTACCAATATCAAATACCAGCATTCGTTACCAATATCAATATCACCATCTACGTTATTATCAATATCAATGTGAGCACCAGCATCAATGTCAGTAGCAGCATCATTGTCAATATCAACATCTCTATCATTACCATCAATATCCACCTTCATATCAGTATCAATATCCCTGCCCCGTGGGGTCCCGGATGGCGAGAGGGTGCAGGCCAGGCCGAGGGACCCCAGGGGTGCACAATCGGGGACCAGGGAGGGACCGTGGGGGGGGCTCCAGGGCGTGTCCGGCCCGTCTCGCTCAGTCCCGATCGGCCGGACCCCAGCAGCAAGCTCACCTACCGATTGGAGCGTCTGCCCCCTGGTGGTCAGTGCACGTCATAGCGACCGGTTGAGCAGCCTTAGCATCTCATTAGCATATTACGCTTTGATTGGTTGAACGGCCAACCAGACAACTGGGCACTTAGCATATTAGGATTTTATTCTACAGGATTGATTTCAGAGAGGAAGGGAGAGGGAGAGAGAGAGAAACATCCATGATGAGAGAGAATCATGGACCGGCCGCCTCCTGCTCGCCCCCTACTGGGGATGGAGCCCACCACCCAGGCATGTGCCCTTGACCAGGAATCGAACCCGGGACCCTCCAGTCCGCAGGCCGACGCTCTATCCACTGAGCCACACCAGTTAGGGCTGACTGTCTGGTTTAGATCCTGTAGAAATGACCGAGTGCACCCTTAGCATTTAAGCCCATCGGTGCCCTTGAGTCCCTGGAAACTCCTTGATAGTGTGGGGTGGTTCCCCAAACAAAGTATTTGGGGAGCCCTGGCCGATCTGGCTCAGTGGATAGAGCGTCGGCCTGCAAACTGCAGGGTCCCGGGTTCGAGTCCCGGTCAAGGGCATGGACCTAGGTTGCGGGCACGTCCCCAATGGGGGGCGTGCAGGAGGCAGTTGATCAATGTTTCTCTCTCATCATCGATGTTTCTAACTCTCTATCCCTCTCCCTTCCTCTCGTTAAAAAAAAAAAAAATCAATAAGGAAAATAAAGGTTAAAAAAATCAATAAAATATATATTTTTAAAAAAATCAATGGGAATCTAGCCTCAGGGGAGGATTCACACAAAAAAACCAACACAAATTCTCAGGAGAAAAAACATCGTCCGGAATGTTGGCCCCGTGGCTGACACCCCGACCTTCCCGTGACCTTGGGAGCCTCCACCTTCCCCCTCGTCCCAGAGACAGAAAAACCAACCTGCTCTGGGCAGCCCAGGTTCATGCAATTTCCAGGTGCAGGGAAACTGCTTCTAATTTGAAGGCTGGGGAGCCCCCCGCCCCCCGTCTCCTACCCCCTCAAACCTTTCAGGGTGAAACATCCAAATGCCTCAGACAGAGGGAATTGCAGACACTTTTCTTGTCCCTCTCGTTTTGGATCCTGGGCCCAACGCTCTCTCTCTCTCTCTCCTCCCCTTTGGAGAGGAAATTTGAGACACACACACACCCCTCCCCCCTCGCCATTCACACGTCTTCTCCTTTGATTTCTCTCTCTTTTTTTTTCCTCCCTGAAAGAGGATTTCCGAGAATAAACCTCGGTGCAATCACACATCAAAGGGAGATGGAGCTGGGGTGGGGGTGGGGGAGTGGGGTGGGGGGGATGAGGGAGGGGAAGGGCACGTGGATGGAGGGATGGTGCCTGGGCCTGGTGAGTTTATGGGGAGTTTTCTGAAAGGGGCCAGGAAGCGTCGACACACCGCACATCCATCTGGGGAGCTCGCCTCTGTCAGTGATCAAAGGCCGACAGCCATTCCGTTCTCCTCTCATTACTGTTGTTGGGGGGGTGGGTGGAGGGGGGCTGGGGCTGAGGGGAAGGCCGGGAGCACATGGGGGGTTGGTGCACATGGTGGGCTCGGTGTCGGATAGGAGAGGGCAGAAGGGGACCGCCCTCCACCCCCCAAAAAAATAAAAAATAAAAAATGTGCCTTCGCTCAGGACCTCAGAATGGGAGATTGGATGGACAGAGGGTGTTGGGTGATGGAAGGAAGTGAGGGGTCTGAGGTGGAGGAGGAGGAGGAGGGGGAGAGGGAGGAGGAGGAGGAGGAGGCGGAGGAGGAGGGAGGAGGAGGAGGAGGAGATGGAGGAGGAGGAGATGGAGGAGGAGGAGATGGAGGAGGAGGAGATGGAGGAGGGAGGAGGAGATGGAGGAGGAGATGGAGGAGGAGGAGGAGGGAGGAGATGGAAGGAGGAGGAGATGGAGGAGGGGATGGAGGAGGAAGAGATGGAGGAGGGAGATGGAGGAGGAGGAGAAGGAGGAGGAGGAGATGGAGGAGGGGATGGAGGAGGAAGAGAGATGGAGGAGGAGATGGAGGAGGATGAGAAGGAGGAGGAGGAGGAGGAGGAGGAGGTGGAGGAGGAGATGGAGGAGGAGGAGGAGATGGAGGAGGAGGAGATGGAGGGGGAGGAGGAGGAGGGGGAGGGGGAGGAGGAGGAGGAGGAGGAGATGGAGGAGGAGGTGGAGAAGGAGGAGGAGATGGAGGAGGAGATGGAGGAGGAGGAGATGGAGGAGGAGATGGAGGAGGACGAGATGGAGGAGGAGGAGATGGAGGAGGAGGAGATGGAGGAGGAAGATGGAGGAGGAGGAAATGGAGAAGGAGGAGGAGATGGAGGAGGAGATGGAGGAGGAGATGGAGGAGGAATGGAGGAGGAGATGGAGAGGAGGAGATGGAGGAGGAGGAGATGGAGGAGGAGATGGAGGAGGGAGATGGGGGAGGAGGAGATGGAGGAGGAGATGGAGGAGGAGATGGAGGAGGAGATGGAGGAGGAGGAGATGGAGGAGGAGATGGAGGAGGAGATGGAGGAGGAGATGGGGGAGGAGATGGAGGAGGAGGAGATGGAGGAGGAGATGGAGGGAGGAGATGGAGGAGGAGGAAGATGGAGAGAGGAGATGGAGGAGGAGATGGAGGAGGAGATGGAGGAGGGAGATGGAGGAGGAGGAGATGGAGGAGGAGGAGATGGAGGAGGAGATGGAGAAGGAGGAGGAGATGGAGGAGGAGATGGAGGAGGAGATGGAGGAGGGAGATGGAGGAGGAGGAGATGGAGGAGGAGGATGGAGGAGGAGGAGATGGAGGAGGAGATGAGATGGAGGAGGAGATGGAGGGAGGAGATGGAGGAGGAGGAGATGGAGGAGGAGGAGATGGAGGAGGAGGAGATGGAGGAGGAGGAGATGGAGGAGGAGGAGATGGAGGAGGAGATGGAGGAGGAGATGGAGGAGGAGGAGATGGAGGAGGAGGAGATGGAGGAGGATATGGAGGAGGAGATGGAGGAGGAGGAGATGGAGGAGGAGGAGATGGAGGAGGAGGAGATGGAGGAGGAGGAGATGGAGGAGGAGGAGGAGATGGAGGAGGAGATGGAGGAGGAGGGAGATGGAGGAGGAGATGGAGGAGGAGATGGAGGAGGAGATGGAGGAGGAGGAGATGGAGGAGGAGAGATGGAGGAGGAGGGAAGATGGAGGAGGAGGAGAAGATGGAGGAGGAGGAGAGATGGAGGAGGAGGAGATGGAGGAGGAGGAGATGGAGGAGGAGGAGATGGAGAGGAGATGGAGGAGGAGGAGGGAGGAGATGGAGGAGGAGGAGAGGGAGGAGGAGATGGAGGAGGAGATGGAGGAGGAGATGGAGGAGGAGGAGATGGAGGAGGAGGAGATGGAGGAGGAGGAGATGGAGGAGGAGGAGATGGAGGAGGAGGAGATGGAGGAGGAGGGCTGGAGGAGGAGGAGATGGAGGAGGAGGAGATGGAGGAGGAGATGGAGGGAGGAGGAGATGGAGGAGGAGGGGAGATGGAGGAGGAGGAGATGGAGGAGGGAGATGGAGGAGGAGATGGAGGAGGAGGAGGAGATGGAGGAAGAGATGGAGGGAGGAGGAGATGGAGGAGAGGAGGAGATGGAGGAGGAGATGGAGGAGGAGGGAGATGGAGGAGGAGATGGAGGAGGAGAGAGATGGAGGAGGAGAAGATGGAGGAGGAGATGGAGAAGGAGGAGGAGATGGAGGAGGAGAGGGAGGAGGAGATGGAGGAGGAGATGGGGGAGGAGATGGAGGGGGAGGAGATGGAGGAGGAGGGAGATGGAGGGAGGAGATGGAGGGAGGAGATGGAGGAAGAGGAGATAGG
>JASKON010000052.1:947500-1050000 GCA_036010255.1 Myotis pilosus
TGGTGTGTGCATGTGTGCCCCTGCCTACCTGTGTGTGCATACCGGCGTGGGCATGTGGTGTGTGTGCATGCATGTTCCTGTGTGCACCTCTGTCGACCTGCGTGTGTGCATTTGCACATGTGTCCGTGTGCGTATATGTGCGCATGTGCTTCTGTCTACCTGTGTGTGCATGTGTGGTCATGTGTGCCTACATGTACATGTGAATCTCTGTGTGTATAGATGTATGTGCACGTGGGAGCTTTTGTACATAGATGTGCTTCTGTGTGCCTTTGCATGCACATCACTTGCTTGTGTGTGTACGTGCACCTCTGTGTGCCTGTGTGTGTGCTTTTGCACGTGTGTCCATGTGCTTACCTGTGCACGTGTGCCTCTGTCTTCCTGTGTGTGCATGTGTGATCATGTGGGCTTGTGTGCACACATGAATCTCTCTGTATACATGTGTGTGCATGCGTGTGTTTTATGCATGTGTGTGCACGTGTTTGCTTATAGGTGCTTTTGCATGCACATGTGCCTCTGTCTTCCTGTGTGTGCATGTGTGATCGTGTGTGCCTATGTGCACACATGACTCTTCTGTGTATACATGTATGTGCGTGTGTGCTTTGTGTGTGTGCACGTGTGTGCTTATATGTGCTTTTGCATGCACGTGCCTGTTTGTGCACGTGTGTCTCTGTGTACCTGTGTGTGCGTGGGCATGTGTGCACGTATCTGCTGCTCCCCTTCTGCACCCCAAAGCTCACCCTCCTGCACCCCAGCAGCTGACCCTCTGCCCAGAAGGACCCGGTCACAAGCTCTGAGGGGAACTTCTTTGCAAACCCAGGTCGCTCTGACACTCCCCCAGACGCCGTCCTCATGCAATATCGCCCCAGCTTTCTCAGGGGGAGACGGGGGAGACGGGGGGACCCCACAGACTCTCAGAAGAGGGTCAGACGCCTCAGCTGAGATATCTCCCTGCCGGCGATGAAGCTGCCGTGGCCACCGGACACGCTAATCACACGCCAGGCGCCCTGCAGGGGGTCATCTCACGTATGTTTCATGCTGAGCAATTTTTAAAAATATATATATTTATTTTATTGATTTTTTTTTAGAGAGAGAAGAGAGAGAGAGAGAGAAACATCCATGATGAGAGAGAATCATGCATCGGCCGCCCCCTGCACACCCCCAACTGGGGATGGAGCCCGCAACCCGGGCCTGTGCCCTCGACCGGGACTCGAACCCGGGACCCTTCAGTCCGCAGCCCGGCGCTCTACCCACTGAGCCACACCGGCCAGGGCCGGGGTTCTGTTTCTTCACACCCAACCCACACTTTGGGGAGCAGCCCTGAGCCCCCCCATAAATCCTAATAAAATTCCCCCTCCACCCCCCCAACTGACCCACCCGGGTAGGAATCAGCCCGTTTTGTCCTGAAAAGTGTGTCGTCATCGGAAGCAATTACGGCGGGTCCCCCCCCCCCCGCCTGCACCCAAATTGTATTTCAGATGTAAATGCGGCGGAATAATTATGTTTTATGAATAACCCGGCTTCTCCCGGAAATTCGTGCCGTGAGGATGAATAAAACGAAATAAAAATGGGAAATTAAAGGCTGGGGGTTGGGGGGGTTTGCATCGATTGCCTCCGTTCCTCTCCGATCAGGACCCCCCGTCCCCACCTCCCAATGAATAATCCATACGGTTTATTTCCTTTACTTTTTCCTGGTCAGAAGGCATATTAATATGCAATACTGATAGCTTTTCCTAGTCAAGGTTTTTATTCCAAGGGAAGTCAATTAACTTCCAGAAAGCCACAAGGCCCTGGCCGGTGTGGCTCAGTGGATAGAGCGCCGGCCGGCGGACCCAAGGGTCCCGAGTTCGAATCCCGGTCAAGGGCATGGACCTGGGTGGGGGGCACATCCCCAGTGGGGGGCGTGCAGGAGGCGGCTGATCGATGTTTCTCTCTCATCGATGTTTCTCACTCTCTCTCCCTCTCCCTTCTTCTCTGCAAAAAAAAAAAATCAATAAAATATAATTTTAAAAATTAACAATAAGCCGCAGGAATCGTGTAAAAGGGGAGAAATGCAGATTTTACAACGTCTTACGTGCATCATCCCTCAGACGGGCCCTGGAAAAGGGAAAAGAAAAAAAGTCCCTTTAAAATCCATAAAATTCATAACGCACTTTTCTTAATTACAAAAAGAAAACCCCAAACTTTTGCCATATCATTTCTTTTTTTAAAATATATTTTATTGATTTTTTTTACAGAGAGGAAGGGAGAGGGAGAGAGAGTCAGAAACATCGATGAGAGAGAATCATCGATCAGCTGCCTCCCGTACGCCCCCCACTGGGGATGTGCCCGCCACCCAGGTCCATGCCCTTGGCCGGGATTCGAACCCGGGACCTCCTGGTTCCTAGGTCGACGCTGTACCCATTGGGCCACACCGGCCGGGCGGATTCGTTTCTAAGGGTGTACAGAGCCCTCGGAGAGCAAACCAGGAATAAGATTGAGAGAGGGGCCCCCATAGGCGGTAGCTCTGAGGGTGGACATTCGGATTCAATCCTATAGAATAAAAGCCCAGCGATCGAACGGCGGGACGACCAGAACGACCGGTCGACCGGTCGCTATGATGCGTACTGACCACCGGGGGGCAGCGGCTCAATGCAGGAGCTGCCCCAGGTCCACGTGTGGCGGGAGGTTCTGGGCTGCAAGGTCAAAGGCACACGTGCAGGGTGTGCGGGGTCTGGCTGCACCTTCTGAGCCATCGGCGGCGGGTGTGCATGTGTGTGTGTGTGCGTGCGCTGGTGTGTGTGTCCATGTGTCCATGCATGTGTGTGCACACATGTGTGCGTGAGCGTGTGTGAGAGCTGATGTGTGTGTGTTTGCATGTGTGTGTGAGCTGTTGTGGAGGTGACGGTGTGTGTGTGTTAGTGTGTGTGTTGGTCTGTGTGCACAGGTGTGTGTATCCATGTGTTCATGCATGTGTGTGCACACATGTGTGCGTGAGCGTGTGTTTGAGCTGATGTGTGTGTGTTTGCATGTGTGCATGAGCTGTTGTGGGGGGTGACGGTGTTTGTGTGTATGAGCTGGTGTGTATATGTTGGTGTTCATGAGCTGGTCTGCGTGTGTGCGTGAGCTGGTGTGTGTGTGTGTGTGTGTGTTCATGAGCTGCTGTGTGTATGGGGCCCAGAGGGGACCCCTTGCCCCACCCCCAACCCCTAGCCACATCAGAAGCCCCGCCCCCAACCCCTAGGCACATCAGAAGCCCCGCCCCCAACCCCTAGGCACATCAGCAAGCCCCGCCCCCAACCCCTAGGCACATCAGCAAGCCCCGCCCCCAACCCCTAGCCACATCAGCAAGCCCCACCCCAACCCCTAGGCACATCAGCAAGCCCCGCCCCCAACCCCTAGGCACATCAGCAAGCCCCGCCCCCAACCCCTAGGCACATCAGCAAGCCCCGCCCCCAACCCCTAGCCACATCAGAAGCCCCGCCCCTAACCCCTACACATCAGCAAGCCCCGCCCCCAGCCCCTAGCCACATCAGAAGCCCCGCCCCAACCCCTAGGCACATCAGAAGCCCCGCCCCCAACCCCTAGCCACATCAGCAAGCCCCGCCCCAACCCCTAGCCACATCAGAGGCCCCGCCCCCAACCCTTAGCCACATCAGCAAGCCCCGCCCCCAACCCCTAGCCACATCAGAAGCCCCGCCCCCAACCCCTAGGCACATCAGAAGCCCGCCCCCAACCCCTAGGCACATCAGAAGCCCCGCCCCCAACCCTTAGCCACATCAGCAAGCCCCGCCCCCAACCCCTAGCCACATCAGAAGCCCCGCCCCCAACCCTTAGCCACATCAGAAGCCCCGCCCCAACCCTAGCCACATCAGAAGCCCCGCCCCCAACCCCCAGGCACATCAGAAGCCCCCCCCCCCCCCCCTAGCCACATCAGCAAGCCCCGCCCCCAACCCCTAGCCACATCAGCAAGCCCCGCCCCCAACCCCTAGGCACATCAGAAGCCCCGCCCCAACCCCTAGCCACATCAGCAAGCCCCGCCCCAACCCCTAGGCACATCAGAAGCCCCGCCCCTAACCCCTAGCCACATCAGAAGCCCCGCCCCTAACCCCTAGCCACATCAGCAAGCCCCGCCCCTAACCCCTACACATCAGCAAGCCCCGCCCCAACCCTTAGCCACATCAGCAAGCCCCGCCCCAACCCCTAGGCACATCAGCAAGCCCCGCCCCAACCCCTAGGCACATCAGCAAGCCCCGCCCCCAACCCCTAGCCACATCAGCAAGCCCCGCCCCCAATCCTTACCCACATCAGCAAGCCCCGCCCCTTGTCCCAACCCTTGAGCTTAGACCCGCCCCTCACCCCATTGCCCTGCCAATCATCGCTCACCCTGCCCCTCACCTCATTGTCCGCTCACTATGACGTGCACTGACCACCAGGGGGCAGACCGTCGACCACTAGGTGAGCTTGCTGCTGGGGTCCAGCCTATCAGGACTGAGATGGGTCAGACACGCCCTGGAGCCCCCCGTGTCCCTCCCCGGCCCCGATCGTGCACCAGTGGGGTCCCTCGGCTGGACCTGCACCCTCTCGCCATGCAGGACCCCTCAGGGATGTCGGAGAGCCGGTTTCAGCCCCATCCCGCAGGCCAGGCCGAGGGACCCCACTGGTGCATGAATTCGTGCACCGGGGCCTCTAGTGCATGCATATAAGCCTAACCAATGGACACAGACACTGGGGTGGGGGTGAGGGCATGAGTACGGGGGGTGGAGGGGGCAATGGGGGGGGGGTGAGGACACAGATATCATACCTGAATCAATAAAGAAAAATACCTAAATATCACTTTAATGATTTTAAAAAAAGAAATAAATGTGAAGGAAATAAATTACAGAGGGTCCCGTCCACTCCCTCCGTCTCTCAGCAGAACGTCTCCGCCCGGGAGACCCGCGACCCGCCATGGTTGGGGGCCAGGGGGTCCCGGAACTAGTCATAAGACTCGACCTGTTGGAATCGAGGCAAATACTGCGTTTTTCTGGGCTGGGGGAAAGCCCCGGGGTGTCGGCTACAAAACGAACGCCTGTGAGAAATGTTGGGAGGCCCAGATGTATCATTTATGCCCCGGGAAATGCGGCATAAAATGCTGCAAAATGAGCTAATTTGGGTATCGGGGTGCAATCCGGATCCACAATAAAGGCCCATAGACAGTATATAGTAGAGGCCGGTGCACGAATTCATGCACAGGTGGGGTCCCTCCCCACTGGTCAGGGCCTGGAGGTTGGCTGTGGGGAGCACATGGCCCCCTGGTGGTCGGTGCGTGTCATAGCGACCAGTGGTTTAGGCTTTTATATATATAGGTAGGGAGATTCCGAAAAATCACTCACTTCATTTGCCCTCATTTTCAGGATGAACGGCTTTGAAATTCTGGGGGGAAGCCGGACGAAGCTTTAAACAAAGAAACTGTACCCTCAAGTCCATTCGAGATTTTAAAAAAATGGAAATGCATAAAAGATGAAGTTGAGGGGACGAATTCCCACCCTGAAATATTTGTCATTTTTGTTTTAATTATTTTTGTACTGATTTCGGAGAGGAAGGGAGAGGGAGAGAGAGAGAAACATCCATGATGAGAGAGAATCATGGACTGGCTGCCTCCTGCACGCTCCACACTGGGGATGGAGCCCCCCACCCGGGCCTGTGCCCTTGACGGGGAATCGAACCCGGGACTTTTCAGTCTGCAGGATGATGCTCTATCCACTGACCCACACCAGCCAGGGCAATATTTGTCATTTTTTAAATCGTATAGAATCAAATCCTAATATGCTGAGTGTCCGGTCGACCAGTTGGCCATTCAACCAATCAAAGCGTAATATGCTAATGAGATGCTAAGGCTGCTCAACCGCTCGCTGTGACGTGCACTGACCACCAGGGGGCAGATGCTCCAACCTGATCCCGCAGGCCAGGCCGAGGCCTCCAGTAAAAATATAAATTAAAATAGAAAGAAAGAAAGAAATTGGACCAGACACCTCTTCAGGGCTAATTTGCTCCATTTCAGACTCACTTGTTGGAGAGACAAGCGTTCCCGGGAAAACGGATTTACAAAGTGGACGGACGGCTGAGAATGCAGACACGACCGGGTGGTTCGAACTCCGGTTTCAAGGGTGCACATCAAGCAGATATATCTATCCATCCATCCATCTTTCTATCTATCTATCTATATCTATATCTATATCTATATCTATATCTATATCTATATCTATATCTATCTATCTCTATCTCTATCTCTATATCTATAACTATATCTATATCTATATCTATCTATCTCTATATCTATATCTATATCTATATCTATAACTATATCTATATCTATATCTATATCTATATCTATATCTATATCTATATCTATATCTATATCTATATCATCTATATCTATATCTATCTATATATCTATCTTTATATCTATATCTATCTTTATATCTATATCTATATCATCTATATCTATGTCTATGTCTATATCTATATCATCTATATCATCTATATCTATATCTATGTCTATATCTATAGCTAATCTATCTATCTCTATATCTATATCTATAACTATAACTATATCTAATCTATCTCTATATCTATATCTATATCTATATCTATAACTATATCTATATCTATATCTAATCTATCTCTATATCTATATCTACATCATCTATATCTATATCTATATCTATATCTGTATCTGTATCTGTATCTATATCTATATCTATATCATCTATATCTATATATCTATATATCTATATCTATATCTATATCTGTATCTATATCATCTATATCTATATCTATATCATCTATATCTATATCTATCTCTATCTCTATATCATCTATATCTATATCATCTATCTCTATATCTATCTATATCTATATCTATATCTATATCTATATCTATATCTATATCTCTATCTCTATCTATATCTATATCTATATCAGTGGTTCTCAACCTTCCTCAGGCCTCGACCCCTGAATACAGCTCCCCATGCCGTGGGGACCCCCGACCATAACATTATTCTCGTGGCTACGTCATCGCCGTCATGTGGCTGCTGTGACGAATCGTCATGGAAACATCTGATCTGCGGATGGATTTTCATGGTGACACATCGACCATCATGAAAGCACAGTGATCAATCAGAAAATCAATATGTGATGATCGATGTGTTTTCCGACGGTCTGAGGCGACCCCTGGGAAAGGGCCGTTCGACAGCCAAAGGGGTCGCGACCCACAGGTTGAGAACCGCTGATATCTCTCTCTCTGTATATATATACATATATAAATATATATATATATTTGCAAGTGGAAAAAAAATAAAATCACATTTTCTCCTAAATATCTCTTCCCCTTCACGCAAAGAAATAATTGGACCACGGTCGCTTCGAGCTCTCCTCGCTATATTAAAGCGACCACCCCTTGGAAATAAACCTATTTACCGTCTTATGAATACTTGTGTTTTTTTAAAAAAACACACACAGACATGCACACGCACACGCACTCTCGTAATTTGCAATATCGCCCAAATGAAGCTATAAAAGAATCATTACCTGTAGCCATTTTAAAACTCATCTTTCATCAGCCGCGCACCCCACGCCCAGCCCCCTGTTCCCACCGCCGGCACCTACGGTCGAGAGAGAATGTTGATTATGTCGCTTAATCCAATTGCACCATATTGAGATGTAAGGCAAATTCATGGGCAATTAGAGGCGGGCCTGGGGCAGAGGGGGGAGCTGTGGGGAGGGGGGGCCCTGAACATGGGCCTGTGGATTTTGGGGGTACAACTCGGTGGCCGAACGCGTCTGCAGAGTCGTTGGCTAGCTGAGGGCAGAATTCGTACATGAGGTACCCAATGAATGCATACAAGAGGCACCCAATGAATGCATACAAGAGGTACCCAATGAATGCATACAAGAGGCACCCAATGAATGCATACATGAGGCACCCAATGAATGCATACAAGAGGCACCTAATGAATGCATACATGAGTCACCCAATGAACGCATAAAAGAGGCACCTAATGAATGCATACATGAGGTACCCAATGAATGCATACAAGAGGTACTTAATGAATGCATACAAGAGGCACCCAATGAATTCATACATGAGGTACCCAATGAATGCATACAAGAGGCACCTAATGAATGCATACATGAGGTACCCAATGAATGCATACAAGAGGCACCTAATGAATGCATACAAGAGGTACCCAATGAATGCATACAAGAGGTACTTAATGAATGCATACATGAGGTACCCAATGAATGCATACAAGAGGCACCCAATGAATGCACACAAGAGGTACCCAATGAATGCATACAAGAGGCACATAATGAATGCATACAAGAGGCACATAATGAATGCATACAAGAGGCACCCAATGAATGCATACAAGAGGTACTTAATGAATGCATACATGAGGTACCCAATGAATGCACACAAGAGGTACCCAATGAATGCATACATGAGGCACCCAATGAATGCATACAAGAGGCACCTAATGAATGCACGAATGAGGCAACCAATGAGTGCATGAATAAATGGCACAACAAATCGATGTTTCTCTCTCTTTCTCTCTCCCTCCCCCTATTCCTGTCTCTCCCTAAACTCAACCAGTAAATTTAAAAAACTAGCCCAGCTTGCCCTGACCGGTGTGGCTCAGTGGATAGAGCGTCGGCCTGCGGACTGAAGGGTCCCGGGTTCGATTCCTGGTCAAGGGCATGGACCTGGGTTGCGGGCACATCCCCAGTGGGGGGCGTGCAGGAGGTGGCTGATCGATGTTTCTCTCTCATCGATGTTTCTAACTCTCTATCCCTCTCCCTTCCTCTCTGAAATGAATAAAAAAAATACATTTTAAAAACTGTTTGAAAAAACTTAAATCTCTTTTTCCCAAACAACCAGTTGCCACAAACACACACACACACACACAACAGGTGATGTTCCCCACCTGGAAATCGCTCTGATCACTGCTTAATCCTCCGTGAGATGAGGGGGGCTGTCCCCACAAACCCCCCCTAAATCTCACTGAGCCCCAAACGGTGGAAAAATTATCCCCCAAAAAACCCACCCTTTTGCAGGGCCCATCCCACATTCCAGCTCATCCCCCCAACTTCCCAAGGAGCCCCTCTTTGCATTCGAAGCGTCAGGCCCCTGGGATGGCCCCAGAATGAACGTAGCTTTCTCTATATCTTCATTTTTTTTTTGTTTATTTCTTCTTACAAAAAATGGCTTGATGGTTCCGGCCTCCACGCCTGCATTTATCGTAAGGAAAGAAAAAAATCCAAGCTTTTCAGGGTTTAACAAAAAAATTAAAAAGACAGTCGGGGGTCGGGTTTCCTGGATGGTTGAATACGGTTCCGTCTCCTTCGGGGATAAATTGGGAGGCAGCAGAGGAAGACGCGTTTGTATAATTCTTCATTTTTTATTTTATTTTATTTCTCAGGCATGAGGACAGAGGACATTTCAATTTTCCGTGATTCCTTCCTCATGGCTCGATGCCCGGGGGGTGGACCGGCAACCTCTGGCCTGTGTCTTTGGTTTTATTTTATTTTAAAAAAAATATATTTATTGATTTCAGAGAGGAAGGGAGAGGGAGAGAGAGAGAAACATGAATGACGAGAGAGAATCAGGGATCGGCCGCCTTCTGAATGCCTCCTATTGGGGATCGAGCCTGCAACCCGGGCCTGTGCCCTGGACCGGGAATCGAACCCAGGACCCTCCTGGTTCACAGGTTGACGCTCAACCACTGAGCCACACCGGCCAGACTGGCTGCCTTCAGTCTTCTCTGAGCGGAAATCCAGGCTGTGCTTGCATACCTCCAACGACGGACAGCTCACTACCACACCCACTCCGTCCAGCAGTGGACTGTCCGTCCCTTGGACGGCGGAGACAACCCTTCTCGGCCGGGGCCCCCCGATTGCTCTCCGGGGGACACGGGGCTGCTCATCATCCGTCTGCTGGCCGACGTCCAAATATTTGAGAGCAAACCTCACTTCCTCCCCTAATTCCTCCTTCCCCGGGGGCTTCTCTTCCTCGAGCCGAGAACAATTGTTCCTTTCTCCGTCGGCGTGATGCCATGATTTACAAAAAAAAGAGAAAAATTATTATTCTTTTTGGCATCGATCGTGCTTTCTGTGGGCGGCCTCACGGTTGGAATATTTTTTAAAAAAATATATTTGAATTGATTTCAGAGAGGAAGGGAGAGGGAGAGAGAGATAGAAACGTCCATGATGAGAGAGAATCGTCGATCCGCCGCCTCCTGCACGCCCCCTACTGGGGATGGAGCCCACAACCTGGGCCTGTGCCCTTGACCGGGAATCGAACCTGGGATCCTTCGGTCCGCAGGCCGACGCTCTATCCACTGAGCCACACTGCTTGAAACGTCTCCCGGGCGTCTCGCCGGACAAAATGTGCGAGTTACGGGAGCTTCATTCGGGCCCGAGTTACAGGACTCGCGGTTCCGACGTCAGTGTCGATGCGTCAATGGCAAATATCCAATAAGGCATCTTTGAAGAGACACACTCGTAAAACACAATGAGTTTTTAAAGTATCCATACGAATAATAGGGTAATATGCAAATTGGTTGGGACGCCGTCACAGTATCGACCAATCAGCAGGCTGCGTGCATAGAGGCAAGGGTGGGCGGGGACAGGGGCAGGGCCTACTTCTTTGGGGCAATCCATCAAGGAGCCCCGGATGGGTGGGCGGGGCCTACATCTTTGGTGCAATGGATCAAGGGCTCCCGCACTGTGACAGGGCACAGGCCAGGCTGGGGGACACCCCACCGGCCCCAAGCGCACGAATTTTGTGCATGGGGCCACTAGTATATATATATATTTTTTTATTGATTTCAGAGAGAGGAAGGGAGAGGGAAAAAGAGAGAGAGAAACATCCATGAGGAGAGAGAATCATGGACCGGCCGCCTCCTGCACGCCCCCGACTGGGGATCGAGCCTGCAACCCGGGCCTGTGCCCTTGACCGGGAATCGAACCTGGAACTGCCTGGTTCCTAGGATGACGCTCAACCACTGAGCCGCACCAGCTGGGCCAAAGTTGCATTTTAATGAAAATCTGATCTGCATTTTCCTGCATTTTAATGGGTCCATAGTTACTAATTCCTGGTTCGCTTCATGGACTGTATCTGCCGTGAGTAACGGGAACTGGCTGTCTGATGCACATATTAACAAAGCAAAAACCAGTAAAATCGTATTAGTACCAAAGTAGAACTTAAAAAGAAATACATCCTTCCCTGGCTGGTGTGGCCCAGTGGATAGAGTGTCGGCCTGCGGACTGAAGGGTCCCGGGTTCGATTCCCGGTCTAGGGCACAGGCCCGGGTTGTGGGCTCGATCCCCAGTAGGGGGCGTGCAGGAGGCGGCCGATGCCTGATTCTCTCTCATCGTGGATGTTTCTCTCTCTCTCCCTCTCCCTTCCTCTCTGAAATCAATAAATATATATTTTTATAGTGAAATACTTAAAAAAGATAAGAATGCTAAAAAGCAATATTGAGAGGAGACTATGGGATATACCTGTCAGGGAGATAAATATATTGAGATAGATAGATGATAGGTAGCTAGATAGATAATAGATAAATAGATAGATAGATAATTGATAGAAAGATGATAGATGATAGATAGATAATTGATAGATAATTGATAGATAGATAGATGATAGAGATAGATAGATGATAGATAAATGTAGATAGATGATAGATAAGTGGTAGATAGATAGATGATAGATAGAGGTGATAGATAATTGATAGGTAGATCATTGATAGATAGATAATTGATAGATAGGTAGATAGATAGATAAATGATAGCTGCTACATAGATAATTGATAGATAGAAAGATGATAGATGATAGATAAATGATAGATAGATGATAGATAAATGTAGATAGATGATAGATAGTTGATAGATAGATAAATGATAGATAGAGGTGATAGATAATTGATAGGTAGATCATTGATAGATAGATAATTGATAGATGCTACGTAGATAATTGATAGATAGAAAGATGATAGATGATAGATAAATGATAGATAGATAGATGATAGATAATTGATAGATAATAGATAGATAGATGATTGATAAATGCTAGATGATAGATAATTGATAGATAAATAATTGATAGATATAGATATATAATTGATAGATAGATAATTGATAGATACAGATAGAGAGAATACTATAGATCTATTTTAAATAAGCGTATTATCAGCAACTTTATGCCAAAACTTAAAACTTAGATAAAACAAAGACGCCCTTGGAAATCATAACGTAAAGACACTCGTTGTATAATTTAAACTTTCCCCGCGAGGCAATTTCCAGGGGTCCCTTTACCTTTGCTGATACATCGAACAAACCCTTAAGAAAAAAAATGCCGCCTTCGTAGAACCTTCCGGAATCTGCAAAAAAAATTTTTAAAAAATAGGAAATATGCCCTAAACTCTCTCTTTTTTTATGAGGCCAAACCCTGGGCAGGGGATTATTTAAAAACCTCATTTACGAGCAAAGATGAGCCTGAGAGATGCCAGCGCCGCCTGGAAATATTTCTCTAAGAAAAATAAAGTCTAATAAAGGATTAACGAGTTGGGTTTCAAACTCCGACTTTTGGGGACCCCCCGTCCCCCAGCTTTTCAAACGACCCTTTTCAGAAATCCAAGGATTTATCTTCAACCGAAAGCAAAAGTCGGCCTGGCTAGTGTGGCTCAGTGGTTGAGCATCGACCTGTGAACCAGGAGGTCCCGGGTTCGAATCCCGCTCAGGGCACAGGCCCGGGTTGCGGGCTCCATCCCCAGTCGGGGGCGTGCAGGAGGCAGCTGATCCATGATTCTCTCTCCTCATGGCTGTCTCTCTCTCTCTCTCTCTCTCTCCCTTCCTCTCTGAAATCAATAAAATATATATTTTAAAAAAAGTCAAAATAAAAAAATAAAAAAAAAAAAAATAAAAAAATAAAAAATAAAAATATGTATAGCCCTAAAAAAAAAAAAAAAAAAAAAAAAAAAAAAAAAAAAAGTCAGCCCAGCTAGTGTGGCTCAGTGGATAGAGCATTGGCCTGCGGACTGAAGGGTCCCGGGTTCGAATCCCGCTCAGGGCACAGGCCCGGGTTGCGGGCTCCATCCCCAGTCGGGGGCGTGCAGGAGGCGGCCGGTCCAGGATTCTCTCTCATCATGGATGTTTCTCTCTCCCCCTTTCCTTCTGAAATCAATAAAAAGTGTATATTTTTAATTTTTTTTTAAATTTTTTTAGCGAGTCAGTACAAACTATACACAGGAACAGAGAAACCCAAAAGTTTAAAATGTCATGTCCACATTGTTATATTGAGTCAATGCTGAAATAATGTTTGGGATATATTATGGTCAATAGATACAGTATGAAAGTTTTTAAAAAAATATTTTTACCTTAAAAATAAATACATTCAGGGCTTAAACCTAGGCCATCTGGGGCACCTGGGGGCGTCCACGCGGCCGTGATGCAAGAAAATAAATAAAAAAATTCTCTCCAAAAGGAACTCGCAACCCTTGGGTACGCGCGCGCGCGCCCGGGCGCACGGGAGCGCGTCTGGCGCGGGGTGAGCCGGGGCAGTAATTAACTGTCAAGCTTGACGGATTAAAATTATGAAATTTAAAATCGCCGCGGATCTCTTTGTCATTGTCAAATTAGAAGTCGGGGCGAGGGGGGTTTGGGGCGGGGAGCCGGGCGAGAGATTGAATCCGGATCAGGGCGGGGAGGGTGGAGAGGGGACGCGGAACCCATTTCCTATTCCAAAGGCGCGCGCGCGCGCGCAACGGCGGGGATGCGTTCGGTGCCAAACCCCCGCGCGCGCGCGGAGCTGGAAAATACTTGGGGGAAAGGTGAGCTGCTCCCCGGCGAGGTGGACACTCAGGTCAAGAAGGGGCAGGCCCCCCATAGCCCCCCTGACCCCCCAAAACACACTCTGTATTTGGATAAAAGGGGGGAACTCCTGGGCCCTGGTTGCAATATAGACACAGAGGCCTGGATGGATGGACCAGACGGACACGGGGAGGGGAGTTGGGGGGAATGGATGGAAGAGGGTGAAGGGATTGAGCAAGAATATAGAGCCCTGACCGGTGTGGCTCAGTGGATAGAGCGTCGGCCTGCGGACTGAAGGGTTCCGGGTTCGATTCCCGGTCAAGGGCATGGACCTGGGTTGCGGGCACATCCCCAGTGGGGGGCGTGCAGGAGGCAGCTGATCGATGTTTCTGACTCTCTATCCCTCTGCCTTCCTCTCTGTAAAAAAATCAATTATTATTATTATTTGCATAACTAATTCACTTCATTGTACCGATGGGGGTGGTCGTCGTAATCTGGCCGCTCAGTGTATAAATGGATGAATATATGTCCCAAAACTCACGCAAGATTTGAATTCTGAGTGAGAATTAACAGCAACAAAATAAAAGCCTGATTGGACTCGGTTTATTGGATCAGATTCTAATATCTGTGGCCCTTGGATGTCAATCAATCCCTTCGATTCGATCAGCATCACCAAGGACCCATGACGGCCCAGGAGCAGGGACCAGGAAGACCAATGGAGACCGCGGCTTTGCGTCTGTGCCAGCAGAGCCGTGGAGGCCATGGACCTGATGGGCTATTTCATACATAAACCCTAGACTGTGTCCTTTAGGAATCAATAAAAAATTTACAATTTTTCATTATAAACCTGTGTTTCTACCAAAATTACTTCTTGCGTGAATTTTGGGACATTCTTTATATATATACACTATATACATATCCCATGTTCAAAGGCTGTTAAATTTCAACAAAAGAGTGCGTATGTCCCAGCAAAGCTGTGGAGGCCACTGAACCGATGTCCTATTCAATACAAACCCTAGACTGTCTACTTCATGAATCAATAAAAAATTTACAATTTTTCATGATAAACCTGTGTTTGCTACCAAAATTACTTCTTGCGTGCATTTTGGGACACCCTATGTGTGTGTGTGTATATGCATATGAATGGGTACGTCCTATATAATAAAAGTCTAATATGCAAATTAACTGGACGGTAGGACAACTGGAGGAATGACCGGTCGCTATGACACACAGTGACCACCAGGGGCAGACGCTCAACGCCGAAGCTGCCCCCAGCCTGCAGGCCCCAAGACAGCCAAGGAGGGGGGTGGTCGGGGAGCAGCCCAGCTGGCGAACAGGATGGCGCCCCCCAATCACCCCACTGGTGTCTCCAAGGCAGGGGTGCCGCTGGGGGTCCCCGATTGCCCTGCCGTTCACCCCATAGAGGGAGACGACGGGTGGCGGCACTGGATGGTGGGGCCAGTGAGCGGGTAGCACCAGGCCGGCCGAGACAGGTGCCAGGGGGACCCCAATCGCCCCGTCGGTTGCCCCCCAGAATGGCCATGATCGCCAGCCAGGCCGAGGGTCCCTCCTAGTGCAAGAATTCCATGCCCTGGGCCTCTAGAATGTATATATGGATAGATGGATAGGTGGATAGGCATGTGTATCTATGTGTATACGTGTATACGTGTGTGTGGGCTTAAGGTATATACACACACTTTGAATAACTGTAAAGGTTGTGTTTGTTAAAAATATATTTCTCTTTCACCCGGCCGGCGTGGCTCAGTGGTTAGAGCGTCGACCTAGGAACCAGGAGGCCACGGGTTCGATTCCCGGTCAAGGGCACAGGCCCGGGTGGCGGGCTCGATCCCCAGTAGGGGGCGTGCAGGAGGCGGCCGGTCCATGATTCTCTCTCATCATGGATGGTTTTTTATCTCTTCCTCTCATTTCTTCTCTCTGAAGTCAATAATATATACGTTTTTTCTTTTAAAGTCTCTTGATTTGGGACACTGGGTGTGGGGGGATATAGCAAGGAGACAGGGCCTCTTTGGGTCCTAACGGGTGAGCCCTACAAGCCGGCCTGTTGGACCAGCAGCCAGTGTCTAAAATAACGGTCAGGGCTCCCATGGCTGGTAGATGAAGACTTTTAATTTGCGGGCCCCTGCCCACCGCACCCAACAGTTTGCCCATAGTTGCTGAACTCTCCATAGTCTATAGCACAGTGGTTCTCAACCTTCCTCAGGCCGCGACCCTTGAATACAGCTCCTCATGCTGTGGGGACCCCCGACCATCACATTATTCTCGTGGCTACGTCATCGCCGTCATGTGGCTGCTGTGACGAATCGTCATGGAAACATCTGACCTGCAGGATGGATTTTCATGGGGACACATGGAACATCATGAAAGCAAATAGTGATCAATCACAAAATCAATATGTGATGATAGATGTGTTTTCCGACGGTCTGAGGCGACCCCTGGGAAAGGGGCGTTCGACCCCCAAAGGGCTCGCGACCCACAGGTTGAGAACCGCGGCTCTAGAATATCCATTTCCCATAAAAAAATTTTTTTAAAAAAAGGTGATTTGAGATGTGATTAAGATCTTGAGATGGGAGACTGGGAAAGGTGCCCAGCTGGTGAGGCTCAGTGGGTAGGGCGCCGGCCTGCGGACCGAAGGGTCCCGGGTTCGATTCCCGGTCAAGGGCACAGGCCCGGGTTGCGGGCTCCATCCCCAGTCGGGGGCGTGCAGGAGGCGGCCGGTCCATGATTCTCTCTCCTCATTAATTTCAGCGAGAGTGGGAGAGAGAGGGAAAGACATACACGCGTTTGAGAAACACATTGATTGGTTGCCTCCCACCCAGACTGGGGAAGAGCTTGCCACCGAGGTACAGGCCCTTGACCGGAATCGAACCCAGGACCCTTCAGTCCACAGGCCAACACTCTATCCACTGAGCCACACCAGCTGGGGCCTTTAAAAATATATACATATACTAATATATATATACACACACTAGAGGCCCAGTGCACAAAATTCGTGCACAGGGGTTGGGGGGTCCCTCAGCCCAGCCTGTACCCTCTCCAGTCCGGGACCTCACGGGGGACCCCTTGCAGGGATCAGGCCTAAACCGGCAGTCGGACGTTCCTCTCATAATCCGGGACCGCTGGCTCCTAACTGCTCACATGCCTGCCGGCCTTGTCGCCCCTAACTGCTCCCCCGCCAGCCTGATCGCCCCTAACTGCCCTCCCCTGCCAGCCTGGTCGCCCCTAACTGCCCTCCCCTGCCGGCCTGGTTGCCCCCAACTGCCCTCCCCTGCAGGCCTGGTTGCCGCTAACTGCCCTCCCCTGCCGGCCTGGTCGCCCCTAACTGCCCTCCCCTGCCGGCTTGATCGCCCCTAACTGCCCTCCCCTGCCCGCCTGGTCGCCCCTAACTGCCCTCCCCTGCCGGCCTGATCGCCCCTAACTGCTCTCCCCTGCTAGTCTGGTCACCCCTTACCATCTCTGCCTCGGCCCCCACCACCATGGCTTTGTCTGGAAGGATGTCTGGAAGGCTGTTCAGTCTAATTAGCATATTACCCTTTTATTAGTATAGATATATAGATATAGATATATAGTGATAGATAGATAGATAGATATAGATAGATAGATAGATAGATAGATAGATAGATGATAGATAGATAATAGATAGATAGACAGATAGATAGATGATAGATAGATATAGTAGATACATAGATAGATACATAGATAGATAGATGATAGCTAGATATAGAAGATAGATAGATAGATAGATAGATACATATATACATAGATACATAGATAGATGATAAATAGATATAGAAGATAGATAGATAGATAGATGATAGACAGATAGATATAGATATATAGAGATAGATAGATGATAGATACATACATACATAGATACATAGATACTTGATAGATAGATAGATAGATAGATAGATAGATAGATAGACAAACCCTGCACGGATAGGTCCCTAGTCCTCGTCAGCATTCAGGCCCATCTCCCGCCCGCTCACCAGTCCCCGGTCCCCCCTCGCCGGCCCCCCCATCTCCCAGCGCCCGGTCAAGCAGTCACTCTGGTCCTTACGCTGACGGTCGCTGCCCTTTTATGATGTAGGATATACATTTGTTACCCATTTCAGGGAGGAGGGGAGAGGCCGAGAGAGAAAGAGAGAGAGAAACATCCGTGACGAGCGAGAATCGCGGATCGGCCGCCTCCTCCCGCACGCCCTCGACCGGGAATCGAACCCGGGACCCTTCCGTCCGCAGGCCGGCGCTCTAACCACTGAGAAACACCGGCCGGGCCCCCCCCCCACCCCATCCCCCCAGCGTCTCCGAGGTTCCGAGCCTCCTGCAAAAAAAATACAAACAAAAAAACCAACAAACACGGGGAAAAAAAAGCCAGGTCTGAGTTTATTCCCAGCGGGTCAGGCTGCTCCGAGGCGCCGGCAATAAAGGAATGAGAGCCACCCCGATTCTGCGGGAACCCACCCCCCGCCTCCCGAAAATAAAAAACACACACCCGAAGAGGATGGAAAGTGACAAGATCCAATTAGATTTAATTACGGGAGCTGTATTTTCATTTTAACTGACACTTTTTATTAAGGCGGCGGCCCCGCGCCCGGGCAGATTGCATTCCCCTGACACCGTTATTTTATGCAAAACTTCGCCGGCATCTAATTGTCGGCAACGAAATTAGACGCGGGGGCCGATCGGGGGGCCGATCGGGGGGAGAGGGGGGGGTGGTTTGTAAAAAAATAAAATAATAAAATAAAAATAAACAGATTTTCTTTGTTTGGGGCTCGGAACACAGGGGCTTAGCGGAGTCTCCAAGACGGGGGGGGGGCGATCACCATGAAGGGGGGCTTATACTGTCCCCCCCAAAAACACCTGTTCCCCGCCTCCCCGCATGCCGAACAGACAAACAAAAAAACAAAAAAACCCACCACCCTTTCCGTGAAACCAGGGGAGCAGCGTTAAGAATTCCCCGAGAAGGCCGCGGCCGGTGTGGCTCAGTGGGTAGCGCCTCAGTCCGCAGAGACCGCAGGGTCCCGGGTTCGATTCGGGCTCAAGGGCCCCAGTCGGGGGTGGGGGGCGTGTGCAGGAGGAGGCCCATCGGTGTGTCTCTCTCACGTCCATGTTTCTCTCTGCAGGGAGAGGAGGGGGGGGTCAGGCCCTGGCCGGTGTGGCTCAGTGGGTAGCGCACCCGTCCGCGGACCGCAGGGTCCCAGGTTCGATTCCCAGCCCCGGGCCCTGGTCGGGAGGACGGGGGGGGGCATGCAGGAGGCGGCCTGGAGGCAGGGACCAGCTTGCTGGCCCAACGCCCGAGCGAGGTATGCAGTCGGCGTTCCATAAATGCTCGTACGGGAGTCGGACCCGCTTCCTGGATGTCTGATCTGTCCGAGTCTGCGCACTTGGGGTCTCGGCATCAGGAGACTCGACCTGAGGGCACAGCCCCCCTCCCAGTTTAACCTCACGGCCTTCCGGAATGTTCCAACCAGGCCTTCTGGGATGTTCTGAAGCAGACTTTCCAGAATGTTCCAACCAGGCCTTCCGGAATGTTCCAACCAGGCCTTCCGGGATGTTCCAACCAGGCCTTCTGGGATGTTCCAACCAGGCCTTCCGGAATCTTCCAACCAGGCCTTCCAGAATCTTCCAACCAGGCCTTCCGGAATCTTCCAACCAGGCCTTCCGGGATGTTCCAACCAGGCCTTCCGGGATGTTCCAACCAGGCCTTCCCCCATGTTCCAACCAGGCCTTCTGGAATGTTCCAACCAGGCCTTCCGGGATGTTCCAACCAGGCCTTCCGGAATGTTCCAACCAGGCCTTCCGGAGTGTTCCAACCAGGCCTTCCGGAGTGTTCCAACCAGGCCTTCCCCCATGTTCCAACCAGGCCTTCTGGAATGTTCCAACCAGGCCTTCCGGGATGTTCCAACCAGGCCTTCCGGGATGTTCCAACAAGGCCTTCCGGAATGTTCCAACCAGGCCTTCCCCCATGTTCCAACCAGGCCTTCTGGAATGTTCCAACTAGGCCTTCCGGGATGTTCCAACCAGGCCTTCCGGAATGTTCCATCCAGGCCTTCCGGGATGTTCCAACCAGGCCTTCCGGGATGTTCCAACCAGGCCTTCCGGAATCTTCCAACCAGGCCTTCCAGAATCTTCCAACCAGGCCTTCCGGAATCTTCCAACCAGGCCTTCCGGAGTGTTCCAACCAGGCCTTCCGGGATGTTCCAACTAGGCCTTCCGGGATGTTCCAACCAGGCCTTCTGGAATGTTCCAACCAGGCCTTCCGGAATGTTCCAACCAGGCCTTCTGGAATGTTCCAACCAGGCCTTCCGGGATGTTCCAACCAGGCCTTCCCCCATGTTCCAACCAGGCCTTCTGGAATGTTCCAACCAGGCCTTCCGGGATGTTCCAACCAGGCCTTCCGGGATGTTCCAACAAGGCCTTCCGGAATGTTCCAACCAGGCCTTCCCCCATGTTCCAACCAGGCCTTCTGGAATGTTCCAACTAGGCCTTCCGGGATGTTCCAACCAGGCCTTCCGGAATGTTTCAACCAGGCCTTCCCCCATGTTCCAACCAGGCCTTCCCCCATGTTCCAACCAGGCCTTCTGGAATGTTCCAACCAGGCCTTCCGGGATGTTCCAACCAGGCCTTCCGGAATGTTCCAACCAGGCCTTCCGGAGTGTTCCAACCAGGCCTTCCGGAGTGTTCCAACCAGGCCTTCCGGAATGTTCCAAACAGGCCTTCCCCCATGTTCCAACCAGGCCTTCTGGAATGTTCCAACCAGGCCTTCCGGGATGTTCCAACCAGGCCTTCCGGAATGTTCCAACCAGGCCTTCCGGAATGTTCCAACCAGGCCTTCCCCCATGTTCCAACCAGGCCTTCCGGAATGTTCCAACCAGGCCTTCCGGGATGTTCCAACCAGGCCTTCCCCCATGTTCCAACCAGGCCTTCTGGAATGTTCCAACCAGGCCTTCCGGAGTGTTCCAACCAGGCCTTCCGGAGTGTTCCAACCAGGCCTTCCGGAATGTTCCAACCAGGCCTTCCCCCATGTTCCAACCAGGCCTTCTGGAATGTTCCAACCAGGCCTTCCGGGATGTTCCAACCAGGCCTTCCGGGATGTTCCAACCAGGCCTTCCGGAATGTTCCAACCAGGCCTTCCGGAATGTTCCAACCAGGCCTTCCCCCATGTTCCAACCAGGCCTTCCGGGATGTTCCAACCAGGCCTTCCGGAATGTTCCAACCAGGCCTTCTGGAATGTTCCAACCAGGCCTTCTGGAGTGTTCCAACCAGGCCTTCCGGAGTGTTCCAACCAGGCCTTCCGGAATGTTCCAACCAGGCCTTCCCCCATGTTCCAACCAGGCCTTCTGGAATGTTCCAACCAGGCCTTCCGGGATGTTCCAACCAGGCCTTCCCCCATGTTCCAACCAGGCCTTCCAGAATCTTCCAACCAGGCCTTCCAGAATCTTCCAACCAGGCCTTCCGGAATGTTCCAACCAGGCCTTCTGGAATGTTCCAACCAGGCCTTCCGGAATGTTCCAACCAGGCCTTCCGGAATGTTCTAACCAGGCCTTCCCCCATGTTCCAACCAGGCCTTCTGGAATGTTCCAACCAGGCCTTCCGGGATGTTCCAACCAGGCCTTCCGGAATGTTCCAACCAGGCCTTCCGGAATCTTCCAACCAGGCCTTCCAGAATCTTCCAACCAGGCCTTCCGGAATCTTCCAACCAGGCCTTCCGGAGTGTTCCAACCAGGCCTTCCGGAATCTTCCAACCAGGCCTTCTGGAATCTTCCAACCAGGCCTTCCGGAATCTTCCAACCAGGCCTTCCGGAATGTTCCAACCAGGCCTTCCGGAATGTTCCAACCAGGCCTTCCGGAATGTTCCAACCAGACCCTTGGACCCCAAAAATCACCCCGGGGCCCACATCTCAGCCGCTGCCCGAGAGGATTTGCCAGATCTGGTTGCTAAAGGTCCCCGACCCCCTTCTAGGGACCGTCTCCCACATGAGACCCTACAAATCAGGTCCGATTAGAAATACTGGTGCCTCCACCTCCAGGCCCCCTCCTTTCCCCATGGAAAATGAAACCCCCAACAGGGCCCGCTCCAATGGTCCCTGTTCCAATCGACGTATTTCTAAAATATATGCACCTATATATATAAAAGCCTACGCAACTTACGACCGAAAGACCAGACTGACCGGTCGACCGGCCGCTATGACATGCACTGACCACCAGGGGGCAGACGCTCAATGCAGGAGCTGCCCCCTGGTGGTCAGTGCACCCCACAGCCAACCTCCTATGGTCCCTCCTCCTTGCTGACCACCACCCCCCAATAGGCCACGATCACTGGCCAGAGAGACCACCTGTGCACGAATTCATACACCAGGCCTGCAAAATTATAGATAGATGATATAGATATAGATATAGATATAGATGATATAGATATAGATATAGATATAGATATAGATATAGATGATATAGATATAGATATAGATATAGATATAGATATATAGATAGATATTTCTATTGATTTTAGAGAAGATGGGAGAGGGAAAGAGAGAGAAACATACCCCCTAGTGGTGATGGAACCCACAACCCGGGCATGTGTCCTTGACTGGATTCAAACCCGGGACCCTGCAGTCCGCAGGCCGATGGTCTATGCATTGAGCCATGCCAGGCAGGCTACACTCTATGTGTTTTGTATTTCTTTTAAAAAAATTACACACACACACACACTAGAGGCCCGGTGCACGAAATGCTCTGAGCGTCTGCCCCCTGGTGGTCCGTGCACGTCATAGCGACCGGTCATTCCGCCGTCCGGTCAATTTGCATATTAGCCATTTATTCTATTGGATATTTTTATTGATTTCGGAGAGAGAGAGAGAGAGAGAGAGAGAGAGAGACATCCATGATGAGAGAGAATCATGGACCGGCCGCCTCCTACACGCCCCCTATTGGGGATGGAGCCCACAACCCGGGCTGGTGCCCTTGACCGGGAATCGAACCCGTGACCTCCTGATCCCCAGGTCGACGCTAATCACTGAGCCATGCCAGCCAGAGCCAATCGATATATCGATCCACTTGCTGCCTGTCCCATCGGCCTGCTGCTCATCGGAATTGCCCCAACATCAGGGGCCTGTCCCCCTCCGGCCCCCCCCTGTACCCCCTGGTTTGGGCCAAACTCAGCCAAACCACTGTCCCCTCCGTGAGATACGGTGACGGATGTCGGTCGTCCAGCCGGCTGTCCCGCCCGCGCGAGAGGCGCCATCACACGTTTACGGATGATTCTGAATTTCCATTTTCATGAGACGGATGGCGACACCCACCCAGGGCGGCCCTGCTCCATATGTATGAACCGCCGTTTCCGAATCAATCCCAGAATCTCGGATTAATCATCGTGGCCGTTCTCTCTCTCTCTCTCTCTCTCTCTCTCTCTCTCTCTCATTTTTTTTCTCCCTTTTAAACTGTAATGAAAAGCTGCTAAGGACCCCATCGCCTGTTGGAGGCATCCATCCGTCGGTGGATTTATGGTGATTCCGACAACATATCCTCTCTCGGGGGCCGACGTACAGGTGGGGTATTAAGATGGGAAATAAGTGCTTTTTCTGCTTAAGGCAAAAAAAATAAAAAAATATTAAAAGCCGTTCTGGCTTCCTGGGCGGCGGAGACGAGAAACATTTGTCTTGCATGCGCCCGGGAGCCGGACAGAAATGCGGGTGCCCGGACCCCTGATTGCAAAGGGACCGGGTGGGGATAGAAAGGGGGACCCAGGGAGCCAGGCCGGGCCGGTGTGGCTCAGTGGCTACAGCATCAGCCTGCGGGACTGAAGGGTCCCGGGTTCGATTCCCGGCCAAGGGCACAGGCCCGGGGTTGTGGGCTCGATCCCCAGTCGGGGGCGTGCGGGAGGCGGCCGATCCATGATTCTCTCTCATCACAGATGCTTCTATCTCTCTCCCTCTCCCTTCCTCCCTGAAATCAATCTATATATATAAAAGCCTAACTACCCATCGGCCAGTTGCTATGATGCGCCCTGACCACCAGGGGCAGACGCTCAATGCAGGAGCTGCCCCCCTGGTTGTCAGTGCACCCCCACTTCCCCCCTAGATCTGGATGGCCGATGGCCGGCCAGGCCGAGGGACCCCCAACCGGTGCACGAATTCATGCACCGGGCCTCTCGTACGTACATAAGTTCTTTGGTTTATCTCTTCGTGTCCCTCGAACCCGGCACTGGGGTATGTCAGTCTGTCCCTTACCTCCCTGCCTCTGGTCTCATTTTGTGGGTCATTTTGTGAGTCCACGTAGGAGTGAGATCATGGGATGCCTGTCTTTCTCCCACTGGTTTAATTTCATTCACTCTGCATCATGCTCTCCAGGTCCCTCCCTGCCTTCTCCAAGGGTAAGAGGTGGGGTTGGAACCTCAGCGATCCTGGTTGCCCTGGCCGGTGCGGCTGAGTGGATAGAGCTGGGCCTCAGGGTCCTGGGTTTGATCTCAGGAGCCAAGGGTAGGTACCAAGGTTGCAGGCCGCGGGCCGGTGGCAGGAGGCAACCCCCTCCATGGGTCTCTCTCACTTCCATGTTTCCGTCCGTCTTTCCCTCTCTCTTCCACTCTCTCTCTCTCTCTCTCTGAAAATCAATGGAAAAAAATACCCCGGGGTTCGAGCCTGGCTTTAAATTTGCAAATCAGGAGAGAGGGGGGCCGGGCTGGACACCCCAAGGCCCACCGGGAGCCTGTTTTGCATCTCAAAGGCCGCTGATGGACACACACAGGTGCGCCGGGTCTCCAGGTGCGCGCACTCGCTGGGAAGGGGGGTGGGGAGGTGGAGAATAGCAATGGCCTGCACGCAGCTCCCCAGGAGCGAATGACCCTGAAAACAGCGGGGATCCCCCCCGCCCCCGCGGCCCCTGTCTCCGGAGTCCACTCCCTAATGCGCGCGCTTCTGCCTCGTTGAGTTTAGCCACGAGGTCGGTGCTCGCCTGCAAAGGGGTCCATTTTCAAAACTTGGTCAGAGGGCACGAGACCCCATCTCCTTCACTCTTCGCCCTCCGAAGGAGCGGGAATCCGTTCTCCGGCTGCGGGAACCTCTCCACCCGCGCCTCGCTGTGGACTGGGGACCGGGGCGCGCAGACCCGGGGTGGGGGCGCACGGACAGGGGCGCGCGCGGAATGGGGGAGGCCGCTCCAACCCGCGGGACTCCCGGGCCCTACCCCCAACCTCCCCGCGCGTCCAATTAATTCCCGCGCCCCCCACCCCCAAATTCAATTAGAAGAGAGGGGGGGACCCCGTGGAACCCAGAGAGCGCCCAACCGCCTCTCTCCATCTTGACAAATTGCCGGGTGCTGAGCGCGCACAGAACCGGGCGCGGGCGGGGGGAATGGGGAGGGGAGGGTGTTCACTCCTGTTAATTTCCCCACTAATTCTCAATTACGGTCAAATGAAGCCATACATCACGCCGACAGCGGGAATCGATAGAAATGGGGTTTTCCCGGGTGATTGGCAGCCTCGCGAAAGCTTTCCTGTAAGTTGGTTTAAGGTGAGCGCTTCTCGCAGGAAGGGGAGGTGGTGTCACCCGCACGGATGGACGGACCGGCTGATGGACACGGGGGTGGCCACTGCTTATGTCTCGGGGACCCTCACCTCACCCCCCCACGCGCCGGCTTTGAGGGACAGACCTTCGGGGACCCCACTCATCCCCGCCCCCCGGCCCCGCGTCCGACAACCCAGTCTTGTTTTTTCCTATTCATCCCCGCTGCCCGCGATGAGAAACAAAATTACATTTGGCCGCTGCGCCTTCGCCAGAGAAACCATTTGAATGTTTCATGGTAACGCAATTCCCTCCCCAGACAACTAGCTCCCCCGCCCCCCGCCCCCCGCTCGAGGACAATATACTGCGGGGCGCCGGGGGGACCGAAATACATTCGTGTCACCCCGTCTAGGCCTTTCCGATGTCATTCACCGCGGCGGATAAGTGAGGGGCCGCCCCCCGCTGGACACAATGGCACGCACGCGCGTAAAAGCGCACGGGCCCGGGGATGGGGAGGCGGGGGTGGCACGCGTCCTCCCCAAACCCCCGCCACACACCCCTCCCTTCTCTCTCCACTCCCGGGGCCACCTCGTCCTGTCCCTGCTATTAATTTGCAGCCCGGGTTTTCGCATTCATGAGGCTGAGATTGAAATGTAAATGAAAACGCGGACATCGGGGCGGGAGTTCTGGCTGCGTCCGGACTTGGGGGGGGGGGGTGGATGGATGGATGGAGAGAGAGCGCGCGCGTTGTTGGGGGGCGGCGGCGGGAGGAGAGGTGAGCAGCTCCCCCATCCATCACCAGGGGCAGAGGGAGCGATGAATAAAATGTTTTCATCTCCGGGCGAGGGAGGAAATGCCGGATTATCCGCTACCTGTTGTGCCCAAGTCCCCCGCGCGCGCGCCACGGTCGCCAGACACCGCGTGGCTTCTCACCCACGACCCTGGTGTTGCAATTGCGCCTTGAAAATAAATAAAGGAAAGAATCTGTATTGTGGAAAGTATTACAGATGCCCCGACGCCCCTGATTTCCCCCGTGGAGCGCCTTCAGCCCGTTGCGCGCGCCCCCCGCCTCGCCTCCCCATTCCCCAGGCCCTCACCACCCCATTGTCTGTGTCCAGGGGTCATGCATATATGCATCCAAGGTCTTTGGTTAATCTCCTTTCCCCCCATCACCCACCCCCTTTCCCCTGAGATGCCTCCGTCTGTTCCCTCCCTTCCAGGTCTCTGGGGTCCACTCCCATTCATCCGTTTATTTCATTTTTATTTTTTTAAAAATATATATATATTTTATGGATTTTTTTTTTTTTTACCGAGAGGAAGGGAGAGGGATAGAGAGTTAGCAACATCCATCAGCTGCCTCCTGCGCATCTGGGGAGGCGCCCGCCACCCAGGTCCATGCCCTGGACGGGGAATCGAACCCGGGACCCTGCAGTCCGCAGGCCCTGCGCTCTATCCACTGGGCCTCACCAGCCAGGGCCCCCGTCGAATGTATGTTGTCGGTTCGATTCCTCGTCGGAGGGAGAGTTCTCGGACCGGCTGAGTTCGCTCAAGCCTCAAGGTCTCCAGGTTTTGTGTGTTTGATTCACAGCTATCCATTTTGCTTTTTTTAAAAGAAAAAAAATCTCCATTTATCGCTTCCTGGAGAGCTCCCCTCCCCCCCTGAGTGTGTGTTCGCGACAGATGGGTGCCCAAGAGTCCCCCCCTTTTCTCCTCCCCTTCCCCCTTCCCGGGCTGGGGGTCGCCCTAAGCCATCGCTTGCACACTTTTCTCTCCGCGTGTCCCCAAAGCCCCAGGGGACACCCCAGCCGCCACTAATGACTTTGGGGGTGAATGCAGCCCCGGAGCACAGACAAAGGGAAGAGGCAGTTGGCTTGGTCCTGAGGGTCCCGGGCAGCTGGCTTGGGGGGGGGGACCCGGACGGCCCCCCTCTTTCTCTCTCTGTGTGGACGGTCCCTCAACCCCCAGACACAGGACACTGGGGGGGAGCTGACAGGTCCCCTTCGAAGCAACACCAGGGTTTGTGCTGTTGATGGAAAAACATGCCAACTTTGTAAGGAATGTTTTGGGGGGAGCGTTTGGGAGAATGGGGGGTTTCCGCCTTGTTGGATACATGACAGTCCAAGGAGACGACGGAGCCCTGGCTGGTGGGGCTCAGTGGATAGAGCATCAGCCTGTGGACTGAAGGGTCCTGGGTTCGAATCCCACCCGGTCAAGGGCACAGGCCCGGGTGGTGGGCTCCGTCCCCAGTGTTGGGGGGCGTGCAGGAGGCGGCCGGTCCCTGATTCTCTCTCCTCATGGATGTTTCTGTCTCTCTCTCTCCCTTCCTCTCTGAAATCCATAAAAAAATGTATTTACAAGAAAATAAAATAAACCCATCGTAGGACAACCCGTAGAGTCAGACGGCCGGCTTCCCTCTCTCATGTTTCCAAACACGTTGCTAATGGCCCATCAGACGGGTACTTATCGTCTCATAAAATCTTCCCCCGGCCGGACCCGGGTCCCCTGTGGGTTTCAGGGGGACTGTTAGCGGATGATGTATCGCCACGGATTATGCTAATCGGGCCGGTTAATGGCTCGTGTCTGGTGGAGCTGCAGCCGGAGCAGCCTCCCGCTCCGCAGGCCCTGGGAGGGACAGGGCAGAGGCGTCGCCAGAAAAACCGTCCATATTTCCCTCCGATCGATCATTCACGCCTTCATCGGAACCGTGTGATCGTTTCCATGGGCGTCTTCCTTGTGTCTAAGTTCTGAGTTTTGGCGTAAAGTTGGTGATAATGCGCTTGTTTGAAATGCATCTATTAGTGTTCTATCTGTCTGTATCTATCAATTGTCATCTATCTATCTATCTATCAATTATCTATCATCTATAACTATCTGTCTATATATCTATCTATCCCATCATCTATCATTTATCTGTATCTATCTATGTATCTATCTATCTATCTAACGATCTATCATTTATCTATCCTCAATCTAATGATGATGGCAAAGCAACATGGTTAGCTCCTCGCTAACTGTCGGACGGATCCCTGATGCATCGCCGAGGCCGGGAATGCCAGGGCCTTCGTGTTCCCTCATCCCGTGTTCGGTCCCGTGGTGGCAGCTGGTGTGGCCGTGAGGGAGGGGCGGCCGTGGTCATTTTTTTTTTGCACGAAAACACAGCTCCTGATCCCGGCCAGTGTGGCTCGATGGTTAGAGTGTCAACCTAGTCTATGAACTGCCCTCCCCTGCCGGCCTGATCGCCCCTAACTGCCCTCCCCTGCCACCCTGATCGCCCCTAACTGCCCTCCCCTGCCAGCCTGATCGCCCCTAACTGCCCTCCCCTGCCAGCCTGATCGCCCCTAACTGCCCTCCCCTGCTGGCCTGATCGCCCATAGCTGCCCTCCCCTGCCGGCCTGATCGCCCCTAACTGCCCTCTCCTGCCGGCCTGACCGCCCCTAAGTGCCCCCCTGCCAGCCTGATCACCCCTAACTGCTCTCTCCTGCCAGTCTGATCGCCCGTAACTGCCCTCCCCTGCCGGCCTGGTCGCCCCCAACTGCCCTCCCCTGCCAGTCTGATCGCCCCTAACTGCCCTCCCCTGCTGGCCTGATCGCCCGTAACTGCCCTCCCCTGCGGCCTGATCGCCCCTAACAGTGTCGACCTGTGAACCAGGAGGTCCCGGGTTCGATTCCCGGTCCAGGGGGTTGCGGGTTTGATCCCCAGTAGGGGGCCTGCAGGAGGCAGCCAATGCATGATTCTCTCTCGTCCTGGATATTTCTCTCTCTCTCTCTCTCTCTCTCTCTCTCTCTCTCTCTCTCTTCTCTGTCCTCTCTGAAATGAATCTTTGAGGCGAATCATTCCCACGTGGGCCACGCCGGTGGCATTGTCAGGGCGGCTGAGCCGAGATGAGATTTCTCCCAGGATCACCTCTCCGTGGCCACGAGGACACGTCCCACCCCAAAGGCCGGAGCTGATCAATTAAACATGATCTTAGCTTCTCTGATCGGAGTCTGATTGGGGCAGAGCTGAGAAGTCACAGAGGGAGACGTGGACGTGGGTTTATTGCGAATTTGCCTGTGGCATCCGGTGGGATGGGTTTGGGGGGGGGGTTGCTCTTGCTTAACTGTTTGCTTTCTTTAAATATATTTATATTATTGATTAGAGAGAGAGAGAGAGGGAGTCAGGGATCGGCCGCCTCCTGCACGGCCGACACTAGGGGCTGAGCCCATAACCCGGGCCTGTGCCCTTGACCAGGATTCGAACCCAGGACCCCTTCATTCCCCAGGCCGATGATGTGCTATCCATTGAGCCAGACCAGCGAGGGCTGGACACCTTTCTCTTTCCCTTCCCTGTCTCTTTTTTTTGGGGGGTTCTTTTCAGAGTAATCATTACTCGAAAACTTCTAAGGGTGTTTATTCATCCTCCGGAAACCCAGATCAAAGAGAAGGGATTCACGTTATTTCCTTTTAATGATTTGGTAACAAGCTATGGACTCAGATTCAAAGACAACCGTCAAAACAAAACAAAACAAAAAAAAAAACCCGCGATTACAGAATTCTTCTCCTTCATCATAGAAAGTTCACTTCATACATATGGAAATGCGTCCTGGTTTGCGAATGCCCTATTTCCGACGCCGGGACCCCCTCTCGGAACCCCATCGCTGTCTGATTCATCTATTTTTTTTTTGTTTTTTTTAATTTCCCTGCGTTAGTCCCTTTGATGAGAGTCGCTGCCGACAGAGATCACAGAGTCGGAAGGGAACGCGTGACTGGGTCATCGCAGGAACACAGCAGAGATTTCGGGAAATTCAAGACAAAAATGTCAAGAAATTCAAGTTGGTCTGTGTTTTCTGGGGCCGGCGGGTACGAGCTCATCGAGCCCCGGCCGGTGTGGCTCAGTGGTTGAGCATCGACCTAGGAGCCAGGAGGTCAGGGTTCGATTCCCGGTCAAGGGCACAGGCCCGGGTTGCGGGCTCCATCCCCAGTAGGGGGCGTGCAGGAGGCGGCCGGTCCATGACTCTTTCTCATCATGGATGTTTCTCTCTCTCCTTCCCTCTCCCTTCCTCTCTCTGAAGTCTATCTATCTATCTATCTATCTATCTATCTATCTATCTATCTATCTAACTATCTATCTATCTATATGTCTATGTATCTATCTATCTATAAATCTATCTATCTATGTATCTATCTATGTATCTATCTATCTATCTATCTATCTATCTATCTATATATCTATCTATATATCTATGCTAGGGGCCCGGTGCACAAAATTTGTGCACAGTAGGGTCCCTAGGCCTGGCTGGAGATCAAGGCCGATCTGTAGGGTGACCGGCAGGCGATCAGGGGGCCCCCTGCTGGCACCCACCTTGGCCGGCCTGGGACCTGCAGGCTGGGGGCAGCTCCTGCTTTGAGCATCTGCCCCCTGGTGGTCAGTGTGCGTCATAGCTACCAGTCGAACGGTCAAACGGTCAGACAGTTGCTTAGTCTTTTATATAGAGAGACAGATTAGAGGCCCGGTGCACAAAAATTTGTGCACTTGGGGGGGTCCCTCAGCCCGGCCTGCACCCCCTCGCACTCCGGGACCCTCAGGGGATGTCCGCCTGCCAGCTTAGGCCTGCTCCCCCCTGTGGGAGCCCACTGACCCCCAGGGGGCAGCTCCTGCATCAAGCGTCTGCCCCCGGTGGTCAGCTCACGTCATAGCGACCGGCCCTTCCCAGTTGTCCTGCTGTGATGGTCAATTTGCATATTGCCCTTTTAGGATATAGGCTCATTCTTTTCCATTTCTCTGCATATAAATAAATGATCATTGTAGCCCTGGACCCCCCCTCGGGGCCTGTCCCCCAGGCCCACAAACCCCACTTTCATGCCTGGAAACTTGAGAACATTCCTGCCCAGGTCGAACCGGACACAGGCGCCCGCCCCGCCCGCCCGGCCTGGCTGCGGCCACCAGGTTTATGAGGCCCCTAATTGCACCGGACACCTCAGTGCTCCCTGACCCCCCGGCCCACGGCCGAGGAGCCGGGGACACGGGGCGGCTGGCGGGTTATTTACTACGTGCGAAGCCGTGGCCGGCCCGGCCGGCATGTGCAAACATTTAACCACAGGCTGAGGCCCACCCCCTCCACGTTGCAAAAATATAAAAAATGTATTAAAACAAAAAAGAGAGGCAAAATTAACTTTCCCAGTGAGGGAGGGAGGACCGCCTATGGCCCTCGCAAACAGACGCCCTATTGATTCCGAAACAACGCTGGTCCCTATGGCAGCTACGATAACCTTTTAGAGGTTTTTTTTTTTCGGGGGACGCATCTGACACCCCATTAAAAGGCAAAGGGTATTTTTTCCCCGCCTCCCCTCCTCTCTCAGCACAAGGAGAAAGAAAGAATTAAAAAAGCGTTTAGCATCCAGGTGGCGGTTCTCAACCTCCCTAAGGCCGCGACCCCTGAATACAGCTCCTCATGCTGTGGGGACCCCCGACCATAACATTATTCTCATGGCCACGTCATCGCTGTCATGTGGCTGCTGTGACGAATCGTCATGGAAACATCTGATCTGCAGGATGGATTTTCATGGTGACACATCGAACATTATGAAAGCAAATAGTGATCAATCACAAAATCAATATGTGATTATCAAGGGTGGCCCCAAATTCACGCAAGATTTGAATTCTGCGTGAGCATTCCCAACAACAAAATAAATAAATAAAAGCCTAATTTGACGCGGTTGATTGAATCAGTTGATTGAACCAGATTCTAATATCTGTGGCCCTTGGATGTCAATCAATCCCTTCGATTGGATGAGCGTCACCAAGGACCGATGACGGCCCAGGAGCAGGGACCAGGAAGACCAATGGAGACCGCGGCTTTGCGTCTGTGCCAGCAAAGCAGGGGAGGCCATGGACCCAGTGGGCTATTCCACCCATAAACCCTAGACTGTGTCCTTTAGGAATCAATAAAAAATTTACAGTTTTTCATGATAAACCTGTGTTTTCTATCAAAATTACTTCTTGCGTGAATTTTGGGTCACCCTTTCTATATATACACTATATATATATATATATGCCATGTTCAAAGGCTGTTAAATTTCAACCAAATGATGGGTCTGTGCCAGCAAAGCCGGGGAGGCCATGAACCCGATGGGCTATTCCATCCATAAACCCTAGACTGTGTCCTTTATGAATCAATAAAAAATTTTCAATTTTTCATGATAAACCTGTGTTTTCTTTCAAAATCACTTCTTGCGTGAATTCTGGGACGCCCTTTGTATGTGTTTTCAGAGGGACTTCGGCGACCCCTGGGAAAGGGTCGTTCGATCCCCAGAGGGGTCGCGACCCCCAGGTTGAGAACCGCTGCTCTAGAGGGTTGTGCCTAATGAACGCGCGTGTGTGTGTGTGTGTGTGTGTGTGTGTGTGTGTTTACAATCAGGCCACGAAAGCGTAGCCGCCCAGTGTACCCCCAAAGGCAGATGGGACGTCGGGGGGTTGAACAGGGACACCCTTAAATATTTCTGGGTTTTTTTAAAAAATACATTTTATTGATTTTTTTACCGAGAGGAAGGGAGAGGGATAGAGTTAGAAACATCGATCAGCCGCCTCCTGCATGCCCCCCGACTGGGGATGTGTCCGCAACCCAGGTCCGTGCCCTTGACCGGATTCGAACCCAGGACCCTTCAGTTTGCAGGCCGGCGCTCTACCCACTGAGCCACACCGGCCAGGGCCTGTGGTTTTGTTTTTTGGGGTTTTTTTTGTCTGAGCTGCACACAAAGGTATTTTATGGGGTGTCGCCTCGTCATCGGACGCTAAAAGGGATAAGGGGGTGGGGGGTGGGAGGCGGGTTAATGAGATTTTTTTTCCTGGGCGCCCAGTTCTGAAAAAAAAATAGAACCAACCCCCCGTGTCCACCCTATAAGCTCGTGGGGGACCCACGTCCCACAGGACCAGGCCCAGGTGGGCGGGTTTTTTAAAAGCTAAAAGTATAGCAGGTCATGCCCGGCCCGTGCGGCTCGGTGGTTAGCGTCGGCCTAGGAACCAGGCGGTCCCGGGTTCGATTCCCGGTCCAGGGCACAGGCCCGGGTGGCGGGCTCCATCCCCAGTCGGGGGCGTGCAGGAGGCGGCCGGTCCCTGATTCTCTCTCCTCATGGATGTCTCTCTCTCTCCAATCCTTTCCTCTCTAAAGTTAATAAAGATATATATTTTTTTTCTTTATTTTTTTTTAAAAAAATAGCATATTTTGCCCGGCTGGCATGGCTCAGTGGTTAGAGCATCGACCCCTGAACCAGGAGGTCCCGGGTTCGAATCCCGCTCAAGGGCACAGGCCCGGGTTGCAGGCTCCACCCCCCACCAGCAGGGGGCGCGCAGGAGGCGGCCGGTCCCTGATTCTCTCTCCTCATGGATGTCTCTCTCTCTCCAATCCTTTCCTCTGTAAAGTTAATAAAGATATATATATTTTTTTTTTAAAAAAAAGATAGCATATTTTGCCCGGCCAGTGTGGTTCAGTGGATTGAGCATCGACCTCTGAACCAGGAGGTCCTGGGTTCAAATCCCGCTCAAGGGCACAGGCCCGGGTTGCAGGCTCCACCCCCCACCAGCAGGGGGCGCGCAGGAGGCGGCCGGTCCCTGATTCTCTCTCCTCATGGATGTCTCTCTCTCTCCAATCCTTTCCTCTGTAAAGTTAATAAAGATATATATATATTTTTTAAAAAAAGATAGCATATTTTGCCCAGCTGGCATGGCTCAGTGGTTAGAGCATCGACCTCTGAACCAGGAGGTCCCGGGTTCGAATCCCGCTCAAGGGCACAGGCTCCACCCCCCACCAGCAGGGGGCGCGCAGGAGGCGGCCGATCCAGGATTCCATCTGATTCATGTTTCTTTCTCTCTCTCTCTCTCTCTTCCTCTCCCTGTGCAATCAATAATAAATAAATTTTAAAAAAATTTAAATAAAACAAATGGAAAGAGCAGCGTGTTTTGTATTCGGGACGGGGCGCGCCCGCGGGCATCATTTATTCATGGGCCGGGGTTTCCCCGCCACGAGAGAGACAGAGAGGGAGGCAGGACCATGAAAAATTAATGGTCTCCGCGGCCACCGTGGAGGAGGCGCCACGCGCGCCCGGGACGCCTCGGTGGCCGCGGAATATTAATGACGGGTGACCTCCCGCCGCCTCTCCCGCTCCCCAGACGGGCTGGTGTGGCGACGTGGGCGTTTTTTAAATGTCATTTCGTCTGATTATTAGTATTATTATTATATATATATATTTTAGTTGCATTTTTTTTTTAAAAGAATAGATTTGTATGGATTTCAGGGCGAGAAGGAGGGAGAGAGAGAGAGAAACATCCGTGATGAGAGAGAATCAGGGACCGGCCGCCTCCTGCCCGCCCCCTGCTGGGGATGGAGCCCGCCACCCGGGCCTGTGCCCTGGACCGGGATTCGAACCCGGGACCTTCTGGTTGCTAGGTCGATGCTCAACCACTGAGCCACACCGGCCGGGGAAAATATAATATTCTGTGTGTTTTTTTTCATATTTGTCATTTTTTTAAAAAAAAATAGATCTTTATTATTGAAAGAAAAATATGCCATTTTTTTTTTAAATATATATATTTTGTTCATTTCAGGGCAAGAAGGAGGGAGAGAGAGACATCGGTGATGAGAGAGAATCAGGGACCGGCCGCCTCCTGCACGGCCCCGACTGGGGATCGAGCCCACAACCCGGGCCTGTGCCCTGGACCGGGAATCGAACCCGGGACCCTTCAGTCTGCAGGCCGACGCTCTACCCACTGAGCCACACCGGCCAGGGCTGAATTGATTGTTTCTAAAATATATTTTATTGATTTTTTTTACAGAGAGGAAGGGAGAGGGAGAGAGAGTCAGAAACATCGATGATGAGAGAGAAACATCGATCAGCCGCCTCCTGCACGCCCCCCACCGGGGATGTGCCCGCCACCCAGGTCCGTGCCCTTGACCAGGATTCGAACCCGGGACCCTTCCGTCCGCAGGCCGACGCTCTACCCACTGAGCCACACCGGCCGGGGCCCACGTGGGAGTTTTTTTTTTAACCCGGGGCCTCGGCGTGGGTTTCTCTCTCCCCTGGGCCTCCGGGACCAGAGACCCGTCTTGGCGAGGATGCACCAGGGAATGGCTTTCTGGTGAGAGTTTGCTACTTAAAGGGAAAAATAAAATAAAATAAAATAAATAAAATAAAATAAAACAAAATAAAAGTATTCGATGGAGCCCACAGGCTCCGCTCTCTTTCCCTTTATTAGTTCGAACCCAAACAGACGCTTTATTTTGCAAAACGTATCGATCGCAGGCGGACGACCAGGGGAATAATGGCTTTTGTGAGTCTTTGGAGAATTCAATGATGAGCGATCGGTCGGTGGAGGCCCCGGTAGGGATGGGGAAGGCGTGACGTCCCCTCTCCGACCCCCACCCCGGCCCCTGTTTCTAGGAGGCGAACCTCTTATTTGTTCCAAATGACAGGGGACAGGGGAGGCGGTAGAAGGAGTCACATCCAGGGCCTGGTCCCTGCAGACTGGGGGCGCCCTCCAGGCCGTCCTAGGAGGGCACCCCGCTTTGCACACACCCATGGCCCCCACAGAAAAGGGGCTGACCCCCAGGATACAGAGATGTCGATTGCAAAGGCCGCGGAGTCAGTGACCTGCACCTGGGACCCTCATGGCCCAGGGGCACCCCGTCTCCCAGAGCACGAGGGTGTCTGGCATGGGGATGGGACCTGAATTGGGGGGGGGGACCTTTGCAGGTTCTGGGGGGTCAGAAGGAGCGGGGAGACCAGGGGAGCCACCATTGGATGGAGACAGCACCCCACACACTCGTACATGCAACACCCCACACACTCATACATGCAACACCCCACACACTCATTCATGCAACACCCCACACACTCGTACATGCAACACCCCACACACTCGTACAGGCAACACCCCACACACTCGTATATGCAACACCCCACACACTCGTACAGGCAACACCCCACACACTCGTACAGGCAACACCCCACACACTCGTACATGTAACACCCCACACACTCGTACAGGCAACACCCCACACACTCATACATGCAACACCCCACACACTCGTACAGGCAACACCCCACACACTCGTACAGGCAACACCCCACACACTCGTACAGGCAACACCCCACACACTCGTACATGCAACACCCCACACACTCGTACAGGCAACACCCCACACACTCGTATGTGCAACACCCCACACACTCGTACAGGCAACACCCCACACACTCGTATATGCAACACCCCACACACTCGTATATGCAACACCCCACACACTCGTACAGGCAACACCCCACACACTCGTTACAGGCAACACCCCACACACTCGTATATGCAACACCCGACACACTCGTATATGCAACACCCCACACACTCGTTACAGGCAACACCCCACACACTCGTTACAGGCAACACCCCACACACTCGTTACAGGCAACACCCCACACACTCGTATATGCAACACCCCACACACTCGTACATGTAACACCCCACACACTCGTACAGGCAACACCCCACACACTCGTACATGTAACACCCCACACACTCGTACAGGCAACACCCCACACACTCATACATGCAACACCCCACACACTCGTACAGGCAACACCCCACACACTCGTACAGGCAACACCCCACACACTCATACATGCAACACCCCACACACTCGTACAGGCAACACCCCACACACTCGTATGTGCAACACCCCACACACTCATACAGGCAACACCCCACACACTCGTACATGCAACACCCCACACACTCGTACATGCAACACCCCACACACTCGTACATGCAACACCCCACACACTCGTACAGGCAACACCCCACACACTCGTATATGCAACACCCCACACACTCGTATATGCAACACCCCACACACTCGTATATGCAACACCCCACACACTCGTACAGGCAACACCCCACACACTCGTACAGGCAACACCCCACACACTCGTATATGCAACACCCCACACACTCGTATATGCAACACCCCACACACTCGTACAGGCAACACCCCACACACTCGTACATGCAACACCCCACACACTCGTACATGCAACACCCCACACACTCGTACATGCAACACCCCACACACTCGTATATGCAACACCCCACACACTCGTACAGGCAACACCCCACACACTCGTACAGGCAACACCCCACACACTCGTACAGGCAACACCCCACACACTCGTACATGCAACACCCCACACACTCGTACAGGCAACACCCCACACACTCGTATGTGCAACACCCCACACACTCATACAGGCAACACCCCACACACTCGTACATGCAACACCCCACACACTCGTACAGGCAACACCCCACACACTCGTATATGCAACACCCCACACACTCGTATATGCAACACCCCACACACTCGTACAGGCAACACCCCACACACTCGTACAGGCAACACCCCACACACTCGTATATGCAACACCCCACACACTCGTATATGCAACACCCCACACACTCGTACATGCAACACCCCACACACTCGTACATGCAACACCCCACACACTCGTACATGTAACACCCCACACACTCGTACATGCAACACCCCACACACTCGTACAGGCAACACCCCACACACTCGTACATGTAACACCCCACACACTCGTACATGCAACACCCCACACACTCGTATATGCAACACCCCACACACTCGTACATGTAACACCCCACACACTCGTACAGGCAACACCCCACACACTCGTCTAGGCAACACCCCAGTGGGGGTTGTGCAGGAGGCAGCTGATCGATGCTTCTCTCTATCCGTCTCTGTAAAAAAAATCAATAAACTATATTTTAAATAATAATAAAATAAAATAAATAGAAATGTTCCGGTCTAGAATGGGGCACAGGGCGGGCAATCCGGGGCCGGGGCGGGGCCGCGTGACCCTGGGCCCCAGGCCAGCCCGCGCGCGCGCCTCCTCCCCACCGGTCATCGTGCCCCCAATATTTTAATAATTTTTTTTTCTGTCCCTGGGTCTGCCTTTAATAAATTTAAGGACGAGGGACGGCCTGCAATGCGCTTTGCAATCAGCCCGATCCGACATCGGGCCTCATGTTTCCATCGTGCCAGCCAGCTGTTGGCAAAAAAAAAAAAAAAATTATAAAAAATAAAATTATTAAAAAACCTGCATTCTCTCATCTCCGTCCCCCGCACATGTGGGCGCAGATAAAAGGCATTCGGGGCTCGGGTGTCTCTGATTCGTTAGGGCTGCCACGAACTGGGGGGGAGGGGAGGGGGAGAGGGGGAGGGGGCGCAGGCGGGGGGAGGGGGAGGGGGCCTTTTATGCGCCTCCATCCGCTCAGAATGTAAGATACACCCCGATGCATTTTTCATGAACCCCGCGAGCGCGCGCGCGGCGAGGACCGGAGCCCCGACTATCAAAGGGGCCCCACCCGCCCCCCCGTCTTTTTCTTGTCAATGTGGGGGGGGCGGAGGGTCCCCAGAAATGGAATCATCCGGGGAGCAGGCGGGGGGGCGTGAGGGGGGCTTCTTTTCCGCAGATAATTGGTTACATGGTGGCGCGCGTCTCCTTGGAGATGTGGGGAGGGGAGGGGAGGGGGGTCTCCAAGCGCGCGCGCGCGCCATTACGCGCACCGGGCGCGCGCACAGAGGAGGGGTCCGTCTCCCCTGCGCGAGGGGGGCGCCTGGATATTCATTCATTCAGGTCGGGGGGAGCGGGGGGTCCCGCAGCCACAGCGCGTGTCAGACGCGCACCCCGCATCTTATTAATTAGGGGGGTCTGAGGAATTGGGGTGCGTGTGGCTAAATCAGACAGGTGGATAGGGGAGCAGGGTGCCTGTGTGTGTTGGGGGGCAGGGGGTGTCTCAGGGCTCCAGACAGCTCCTCCGGGGCGCGTGGCATCGTGGAATCGGCCCCCAGATGTTGGGGACGCTGCATGGGCCCCGCGGTGGCTCAGTGGTTAGAGCCGTTGGCCTGCAGACCGAGGGGTTCCCCGGGGTTCCGTTCCGGGTCAAGGGCTCGTACCTGGGGTTGCAGGGTCCATTCCCGGTGTAGGAGGCAACCAAATGGATGTGTCTCCCTCCCCTCCCACGCTCTCAAGAAAGCAATGGAGCCCGGCCGGTGTGGCTCAGTGGTTAGGCGTCGATCTAGGAACCAGGAGGTCACGGGTTCGAGTCCCGGTCAAGGGCCCAGGCCCAGGTTGCGGGCTCCATCCCCGGTAGGGGGCGTGCAGGAGGCGGCCGGTCCCTGATTCTCTCTCATCATGGATGTTTCTCTGTCTCCTTCTCCCTTCCTCTCTGACATCAATTAAAAAAAATTTTAAGCATGGTGCTTATAAAATTAATAATATTTGCAGACCTCAAAACTAATAGTCTTATTAACATAACATGCTTTGGGGGTTTCTTTCTCTCTAAAATATATATAAATATATATTATGTATATAATATCTATATGTAGATTTCAGAGAGGAAGGGAGAGGAAGGGAGAGAGAGAAACATCCGTGATGAGAGAGAATCATGGACCGGCCGCCTCCCGCACGACCCCCACTGGGGATGAGCCCACAACCTGGGCCTGTGCCCTTGACCGGGAATCGAACCCGGGACCTCCTGGTTCCTAGATCGACCCTCAACCACTGAGCCACACCGGCCGGGCCAGGCTAATGTTTAAGCGGACAATTTTGTCCGGCCTTCGAATGATGCCCAAATGTCCCTTGGGTTGGGGACGAGGGTGGGGGGGAACGGTTCCCCATCCCTGGTCTAGACCGACACCCACACATTTCTCCCCACTGAATGCATTTGCTTGATGTGTGGCCCGTGAGCTTTTTCCAAAGCCCTCCGATTCCCCGTTAAGAATTTAAGTCCGCAGACTCCATCAGTTCAGCAAGGAAAAAAGGGGGAAAAAAAGAGAAAAGAATTGATGTTTCGTTCAAGGACACAGAGCGAGCTTGCGATTCAAGCTCTTGACGATGATAATTACATTGTTGCAAAATCGCCCCCAAGTTACATTGTTGCAAAATCGCCCCCAAGTCACATTGTTGCAAAATCGCCCCAAGTTACATTGTTGCAGAAATCGCCCAAGTTACATTGTTGCAAAATTGCCCCAAGTTACATTGTTGCAAAATCACCCCCAAGTCACATTGCTGCAAAATCGCCCCAAGTTACATTGTTGCAAAAATGTTCCCAAAAGTCACATTGTTGCAAGAATGGTCCCCAAGTTACATTGTTGCAAAAATGTTCCCAAAAGTCACATTGTTGCAAGAATGGTCCCCAAGTTACATTGTTGCAAAATCGCCCCCAAGTTACATTGTTGTAAAATCGCCCGTTACATTGTTGCAAAAAAATCGCCCCAAGTTACATTGTTGCAAAAATGTTCCCAAAAGTTACATTGTTGCAAGAATGGTCCCCAAGTTACATTGTTGCAAAAGCGTCCCCAACTCCCTCCAGGCCCCAGAACATCAGAATCACTTTCCCACGCGTGGAAAGAAATAATAAATTTTTTAAAAATTACGTCCCATGGGGATCGGTGCGATCTCACTGACTTTTGACCTCACGGCAAATATCCTCGGGGTCCTCCAGCCCCAGTTTACTCGCTGGGAAGGCTCGGCCCGTGTTGCCTCGAACTCCGACAACTGGTGGCCGGTCGCCTGCTAATTGCTTGGTCCCCATCCAGCCTTTTTGCTCTGCTCAAGTGGTTAAGCTCTCGCACCCCTTCATCGCTGCAAAGGACAACGAAACAAAAAAGGGGGGGAGCCAGGAAGGGGGGTGAGGGGTCTGGGATGGAAGGGAGGGGGGGAAACTATTGCTTTATTTAGACACTTCAATCGTCCGGAGCTCTGGGGTTAATTGCATCTCTCCCGGCGAAGTCCCCCAGGAGTCGAGGCCAGAGTTCTATTTTCCTTACCTCATCTGCGTCCCCGATTCTCCACGATTTAGGAATTCTGGTTACGGGAGGCCTCGTTGGAGCTGCTGGGGGGGCGGGGGAAATAGGGGTTTTTAGGGGGTGAGGACACAGGTTGGGAGCTGGTGCTTTGCAGGAAAAATGTGGGTGTCTCCCACTGAACCCCATTCCAGGAATCCCTGTCCCTAGAACATTAAAAAAATTGCAAAAATAATAATAATAATCGAGACCCCCCAAAAAGGTTGTCTAAGCATTTTTCTGCTCCTCTGCCCGCCAGGAGGAGAGAGAGAGAGAGAGAGAGAGAGAGAGAGAGAGAGAGGAGAGGAAAAAAAATCTATAATTCAGCTTCGTTCCAAATCAAATAAAATTTTACTTGGAAATATGAGGAACATATGGAGAGCTGTGGTCCTTTGGGTCGGACGGAGCCAGGGACTTCAAAGGTGGTTTTTTGGGGGGGATGGATGGAGAGGAAAAGGTGAACCAGCCGCCGACCGTTAGACAAGACACCCCACATTCCAGGGGCCACCCCCAAGCCCAGCCCCGGCCATAAAACCTTTTGATGTCGTCTGAGTGGGATTCCGTGGAAATAGGGCATCTTGGTCAGATAACTGTGTGTGTGTGTGGTTTGGGGGGGGCTGGAGGTGTCTTTATTTTGGGGGGGTTTTGGGGGGAGTGTTTGAGGTTCACGAGGCCACAGAATCCTACCAGGATGGTCTGAGTCACTTTTGCCGGCATCAGCCCTATTTTCAGGGGGAGGTTCCACGCGGGTGTGAGGGACCCCTTTGCTCGGTTTTGTATCCGCAGGTGGGGTCTTCCCATGGCACCCACTGGGGTCCCCCAAAAGCTGGAGGGGAGGGACGACGGGAAGGCGCTGGACTGGAGGACTTCGACAGGTTTTCCATTTGGTTTCTAGTTCTTTATTTTAAATCTATATCTATATCTATATCATCCATATCTATATCTATATCTATATCTCTATCTCTATCTCTATCTCTATCTATATCTATATCTATATCTATATCTATACCTATATCTATATCATCCATATCTATATCTATATCTATATCTATACCTATATCTATATCTATACCTATATCTATATCTATATCTATACCATCGATATCTATATCTATATCTATATCATCTATATCTATATCTATATCATCTATATCTATATCTATATCTATACCTATATCTATATCATCCATATCTATATCTATATCTATATCTATACCTATATCTATATCTATACCTATATCTATATCTATATCTATACCATCGATATCTATATCTATATCTATATCATCTATATCTATATCTATATCATCTATATCTATATCTATATTTATACCATCTTTATCTATATCTATATCTATATCATCTATATCTATATCATCTATATCTATATCTATGTCTTATCATCTATATCTATATCTATATCTATGTCTATATCTATATCATCTATATCTATATCTATATCTATATTGCCATAACCGGTGTGGCTTAGTGGATAGAGCGTCGGCCTGCGGACTGAAGGGTCCCGGGTTCGATTCCCGGTCAAGGGCATGGACCTGGGTTGCGGGCACATCCCCAGTGGGGGGCGTGCAGGAGGCAGCTGATCGATGTTTCTCTCTCATCGATGTTTCTTACACTCTATCCCTCTCCCTTCCTCTCTGTAAAAAATCAATAAAAAATATATATATATATTTTTTTTTTAAAAAGAGTGAAAATGGGAGGAAGGGAGAGGGAGAGAGAGAGACAAACATCCATGATGAGCGAGAATCATGCTTCGGCCGCCTCCTGCACGCCCCCGACTGGGGATGGAGCCCACAACCCGGGCCTGTGCCCTTGACCGGGAATCGAACCCGCGACCTCCTGGTTCACAGGTCGACGCTCAACCACTGAGCCACACAGCCCTGGCTGACGGCCGTTCTCTCGGCAGCTGGAATCGGGGCCCCCGTGCCTGGGCCATGACAAATCAATTAATCGCCCCGTCCGTCTGCTCAGAGAGGCAGCCGCCGTGCCCGCCGTGTCTGCGACGCAGGCCTGATGCATTTATTCCCCCCAAATGACGGCTCCCCGGGGGGACCCCCCGCCCCCCGTGCTGGGTAAACAGCGTAAAAGAAATGGTGCTTGATTCCTGACTCTCGGTCCGTTAATTGAATTAATGGAGGCGAGATAACAGGACGGGAGCAGGCGGCCGGCTCCCCCCCGGGAGGCCTCTGAGCCGTGAGCCATTAACACCAGCCCCCGGCCCGCAGGCACCCCGACACCCCTCCCTTCTCCGCTCCTCCTCCTCCTCCAAGAGATTGTCCCTCACCAGCCTCTTGGATGAAACGCAGGCAACTTCCTGGAAACCGACACCTTTTAAAAATTTATATATCTATATCTATATCCATATTCACAATATATCTATATCTATATCTATATCTATACCTATATCTATATCGATATCTCTATCTCTATCTCTATATCTATAACTATATCTATATCATCTATATCATCTATATCTCTATATCTATATCTATATCTATCTCTATCTATATCTATATCTATATCTATATCATCTATATCTATATCTACATCTATATCTATATCTATATCTATATCTATATCTATATCTATATCTATATCTCTATCTCTATATCTATATCTCCATCTATATCTTTATTTATATCATCTATATCTCTATATCTATATCTATATCTATATCTTTATCTATATCCATATCTATATCCATATTCATAATATATCTATAACTATATCTATATCTATACCTATATCTATATCGATATCTCTATCTCTATCTCTATATCTATATCGATATCTCTATCTCTATCTCTATATCTATAACTATATCTATATCATCTATATCATCTATATCTCTATATCTATATCTATATCTATATCTATATCCATATCATAATATATCCATATTCATAATATATCTATAACTATATCTATATATCATCTATATCTATATCTATAACTATATCTATATCATCTATATCTCTATCTCTAGCTCTAGCTCTAGCTCTATATCTATATCTATATCTATAACTATATCTATATCATCTATATCTATATCTCTATCTCTATCTCTATATCATCTATATCTATATCTATCTATATCTATATCTATATCATCTCTATCTCTATATCTATATCATCTATATCTATATCTATCTATATCTATATCTATATCATCTCTATCTCTATCTCTATCTCTATATCTATATCATCTATATCTATATCATCTATATCTATATCATCTATATCTATATCATCTATATCTATATCATCTATATCTATATCTATATAGATTTCAGACAGGAAAGGAGAGAGAGAGAGAGAGACATCAATGATGAGAGAGAATCATGGACCGGCCGCCTCCTGCACGCCCCCCGCCTGGGGATGTGCCCGCAACCCGGGTCCATGCCCTTGACCGGGAATCGAACCCAGGACATCCTGGTTCCTAGGTCAACAATCAACCACTGAGCCACACCGGCCGGGCATGGAAATCTATAGTTTTTTGGGGCTTTTTCTCTCTCTCACCATACTGGCCTGGCAGAAGGAGTATCTAAAGGGTGTCCCAAAATTCACGCAAGAAGTCATTTTGATAGAAAACACAGGTTTACATGTAAAAGTTGTAATTTTTTATTGATTCATAAAGGACACAGTCTAGGGTTTGTGGATGGAATAGCCCATCGGGTCCATGGCCCCCCGGCTCTGCTGGCACAGACGCAAAGCCGCGCTCTCCATTGGTCTTCCTGGTCCCTGCTCCTGGGCCGTCATGGGTCCTGGGTGATGCTGATCGAATCGAAGGGATTGATTGACATCCAAGGGCCACAGATATTAGAATCTGATTCAATAAACCGAGTCCAATCAGGCTTTTATGTTTTGTTGTGAATGCTCACGCAGAATTCAAATCTTGCGTGAATTCTGGGACGCCCTCTATTTATAGACTAGAGGCCCAGTGCACAAAATGCGTGCATGGGGGTGGGGGTCCCTCAGCTGGGCCTGCATCCTCTGCAACCCGGGACCCCTCGGGGGATGTCCGACTGCTGGTTTAGGTGGGTTCGGGCCTAAACCGGCAGTCGGACATCCCTCTCGCAATCAGGGACCGCTGGCTCCTAACCACTCACCTGCCTGCCTGATGGCGGGAGAGGGAGAGAGAGAAACATCCATGATGAGAGAGAATCATGGATCGGCCGCCTCCTGCACGCCCCCTACTGGGGATCGAACCCGCAACCCGGGCCTGTGCCCTGGACCGGGAATCGAACCCGGGACCTCCTGGCTCCTAGGGCGACGCTAACCACTGAGCCACACCGGCCGGGCCTGGGTTCCCTCCTTTTAATTCCCGGGATGCTTTTTTTTCCATTCTGCAGCCTCTGTCGGGGTTTGGGGGTTCGGCGCTGACAGCAGGAGGGGGCTCCTCTCTCCCAGGCGCCCCCTCCTCCTCCAACTTCGGGGGAGGAAAGATGCTGACATGGTCCGACCTCCACGGAGCGTGGATGCCCCTCTCCCGTCGCCATCCATCCGCCCGAGGAGACACGGGACGGAGCTCGTTAAGCGGAGACACACAGCTCGCTGTCTCCTGACACCGCCGGGCGGCTCCCATTTAAAACAAGAAAAAGGAGAAAATGAAGAGAATTAGACAAAGTAGCAAATAAAATTAGCAACGATTTTTCCCCGACCGAAGGCGGTTGGCGGGAGATTTAGACGCGCGTCCCTGCCTCCCCAGATCCAACCCCCGGATCCCGTGAAATGGATCCGTTCGCCCTGGCCGGTGTGGCTCAGTGGGTAGAGCGTCGGGCGGCAGACTCAGGGTCCTGGGTTCGATTCCTGGTCAAGGGCACAGGCCCGGGTTGTGGGCTGCACACCCCCTACTGGGTTGACCAGGCCATCAGAGGGGGCAGTTAGGGGTGACCAGGCCATCAGGGGGGGCAGTTAGGGGCGACTAGGCCAGCAGGGGGAGCAGTTAGGGGTGACCAGGCCATCAGGGGGGCAGTTAGGGGCGATCAGACCAGCAGGGGGGCAGTTAGGGGTGACCAGGCTGGCAGGGGGGCAGTTAGGGGTGATCAGACTGGCAGGGGGGCAGTTAGGGGTGACCAGGCCAGCAGGGGGAGCAGTTAGGGGCGACCAGGCCAGCAGGGGGGCAGTTAGGGGCGACCAGGCCAGCAGGGGGGCAGTTAGGGGCGACTAGGCAGCAGGTGAGTGGTTAGGGGCGACCAGGCCGGCAGGCGAGTGATTAGGAGCCAGTGGTCCCGGACTGCGAGAGGGATGTCCGACTGCTGCTTTAGGCCCCATCGGACACCCCCCCCCAAGGGGTCCCGGATTGGAGAGGGTGCAGGCCGCCCTGAGGGATCCCCCACCCTCCGTGCCTGAGTTTCATGCACCAGGCCTCTAGTCTATATCTATATAAAAGCCTAATGTGATCTGCAAAGTGTCCCCGAGGGAGTTCGGCCAGGAGACCGGGAGTTCAATTGCTCGCCATGATGTGCACCTACCACCAGGGGGCAGCGTGGAAGGAAGGAAGGCCGTGGTCAGCCCTGATCGCCTCCAGTTTTAAATATGTTTTTATTGATTTCCGAGAGAGGAAGGGAGAGGGAGAGAGAGAAAGAGAGGGACATGAATGATGAGAGGGAATCATGCATCGTCTGCCTCCTGCACGCCCCCCGACTGGGGATGGAGCCCGCAACCCCGGGCCTGTGCCCTTGACCTGGAATCGAACCCTGACTTCCTGGTTCCTAGGTTGAGGCTCAACCACTGAGCCACACTGGCCGGGCTGCAGGCACATTTTCACAGACATCTCCCTTTGCTAAGTGCACCTACCCAATGGAAGAGACGATGGTCCCTACAACACATTGTCTACACACAGAGATGGACGCATTGCCTTTCGGCCGTTACAATGTATCCACACCTGCTCTGCGATTGCAACAATGTAGCCAAAGGAATTGCAACAATGTATCCAACGGGGCCCCCGCCTTGTGGCTGGGGGGATTGCAACAATGCATCCACTGACGCTACGATGGCAACAATGTATCCACTGACGCTACAATTGCAACAATGTATCCACTGACGCTGCGAATGGCAACAATGTATCCACTGACGCTGCGAATGGCAACAATGTATCCACGAACGAACACACACACACACATGCGTCGCAGGAATAAAAAAAACCAGCCCTTTCTACTCATTCCCCCCCCCCCAATCCTCCAGTGGCTCCGAAATAAAAAAAAACTTAAGCCTCTTAATTTTATGTTTAAAAAGGGGGTTGGGGAGGGGAGAGAAAAAAAAAAGATTCCAACGCTCTTATAAAACCGGGCACTAAGTAGGAATAAGTCCCCCATAAATGTTGGTTAAGTCAACGCGCAGCATTTACGGGTCCCCAGAACCGCCCCGGGGTGACGGGGCGCGTTGCGCGCGCGCGCGCGTCTCCAAGTCTGTGCCAAAGCGCGCGCACGTGCGCCTCGCGTCCCAGCGCAATTCCTCCGGGTGGGCGGGCGTTTTCCCCATCTATTGGGGGGTGGGGTGGGACTCGGGGGACAGTTTCCCAAACTCGGGCACCCCAGGCCTCCACCCAGACACCCCCGTTCTCCCTGGCGCGCGTTTAAAACGTGGAAACATTTCGGCAACATTCAAACCCCCCCCACCTACCCACCTACCCACCCCCTTTTGATTTCCGTCTCCATCTCACTCTTCATGGTGTCTAGGGTGTCCCCCCGCACCCCGCCAGCACCCCCAAAAAATGTGTATCCGCTTTGAATGGTGATAAAGTCCGTGTTTATGAACATACAGTTCGTTTGCAAAATGTGAAAGAATCTACAGAAATGAATATATATATATATTAAATATATATATATATTTAATGAATATGTATATATTGGAATCAAAGAAATGCATACTTCATTATTTATACATAAAAAAATGCAAGTGTTATTTTAGGGGTTTTTAAATATATTTTATTGATTTTTTTACCGAGAGGAAGGGAGAGGGAGAGAGAGTGAGAAACATCGATGATGAGAGAGAAACATCGATCAGCTGCCTCCCGCACGCCCCCCACTGGGGAGGTGCCCGCCACCCAGGTCCCTGCCCTTGACCGGGAATCGAACCCGGGACCCTTCCGTCCGCAGGCCGACGCTCTATCCACTGAGCCGCCCCGGTCAGGGCTGTTGCTGGTTTTGTGCCGTCAACTGTATGTTTTATGTAACCCCGTAAAAAATGAAAATAAATATAAAAGCCTGGTGGCCGCTTTTGGATAAATGTTCTTTGTTCAAAGCGTCGTCTGGCTTCCCCCGTGATTTCTAACCAGTGAACCCTGGAAAGGAATGAAAGGGAAGGGAGTTGCCCGGCCGGTGTGGCTCAGTGGTTGAGCGTCGACCTAGGAACCAGGAGGTCATGGGTTCGATTCCCGGTCAAGGGCACAGGCCCGGGTTGCGGGCTCCAACCCCAGTGGGGGGCGTGCAGAAGGTGGCTGATCCATGATTCTCTCTCATCATGGATGTTTCTCTCTTTCCCTCCCTCTCCCTTTTTCTCTGAAATCAATAATATATATATATATATACAGCTATACTAATAAAAGGCCAGGTGGTCCTTGCTCACTCTCATGACACCCTCAGGTCGTCACAAGATGGCTAGCAGGGGAGAGCAGTTAGGGGCAATGAGGCCGGCAGGGGAGGGCAGTTAGGGGCGATCAGGCCGGCAGGGGAGGGAACTTAGGGGAGATCAGGCCGGCAGGGGAGGGCAGTTAGGGGCAATGAGGCCGGCAGGGGAGGGCGGTTAGGGGCAATCAGGCCGGCAGGGGAGGGCGGTTGGGGGCGATCAGGCCCCAGGGGAGGGCAGTTAGGGGCGATCAGGCCAGCAGGGGAGGGAACTTAGGGGCGATCAGGCCGGCAGGGGAGGGAACTTAGGGGCGATCAGGCCGGCAGGGGAGGGCAGTTAGGGGCGATCAGGCCGGCAGGGGAGGGCAGTTAGGGGCGATCAGGCCGGCAGGGGAGGGCAGTTAGGGGCGATCAGGCCGGCAGGGGAGAGCAGTTAGGGGCGATCAGGCCGGCAGGGGAGGGCAGTTAGGGGCGATCAGGCCGGCAGGGGAGGGAACTTAGGGGAGATCAGGCCGGCAGGGGAGGGCAGTTAGGGGCGATCAGGCCGGCAGGGGAGGGCAGTTAGGGGCGATCAGGCCGGCAGGGGAGGGAACTTAGGGGAGATCAGGCCGGCAGGGGAGGGCAGTTAGGGGCGATCAGGCCGGCAGGGGAGGGCGGTTAGGGGCGATCACGCCGGCAGGGGAGGGAACTTAGGAGCGATCAGGCCGGCAGGGGAGGGCAGTTAGGGGCGATCAGGCCGGCAGGGGAGGGAACTTAGGGGAGATCAGGCCGGCAGGGGAGGGCAGTTAGGGAGATCAGGCCGGCAGGGGAGGGCGGTTAGGGCGATCACGCCGGCAGGGGAGGGAACTTAGGAGCGATCAGGCCGGCAGGGGAGGCAGTTAGGGAGATCAGGCCGGCAGGGGAGGGAACTTAGGGGCGATCAGGCCGGCAGGGGGAGGAGGGCAGTTAGGGGCAATCAGGCCCCAGGGAGGGCAGTTAGGGGTGATCAGGCCAGCAGGGGAGGGCAGTTAGGGCGATCAGGCCGGCAGGGGAGAGCAGTTAGGGCGATCAGGCCGGCAGGGGAGGGCTGTTAGGGGCAATCAGGCCCCAGGGGAGGGCAGTTAGGGGTGATCAGGCCAGCAGGGGAGAGCAGTTAGGGGTGATCAGGCCGGCAGGGGAGGGCTGTTAGGGGCAATCAGGCCCCAGGGGAGGGCAGTTAGGGGTGATCAGGCCAGCAGGGGAGGGCAGTTAGGGGCGATCAGGCCGGCAGGGGAGGGCAGTTAGGGGCGATCAGGCCGGCAGGGGAGAGCAGTTAGGGGCGATCAGGCCGGCAGGGGAGGGCTGTTAGGGGCAATCAGGCCCCAGGGGAGGGCGGTTAGGGGTGATCAGGCCAGCAGGGGAGGGAACTTAGGGGCGATCAGGCCGGCAGGGGAGGGCAGTTAGGGGCGATCAGGCCGGCAGGGGAGGGCAGTTAGGGGCGATCAGGCCGGCAGGGGAGGGAACTTAGGGGCGATCAGGCCGGCAGGGGAGGGGCAGTTAGGGCGATCAGGCCGGCAGGGGAGGGGCGGTTAGGGGCGATCAGGCCGGCAGGGGAGGGCAGTTAGGGCGATCAGGCCGGCAGGGGAGAGCAGTTAGGGGCGATCAGGCCGGCAGGGGAGGGCTGTTAGGGGCAATCAGGCCCCAGGGGAGGGCAGTTAGGGGTGATCAGGCCAGCAGGGGAGGGCAGTTAGGGGCGATCAGGCCGGCAGGGGAGGGCAGTTAGGGGCGATCAGGCCGGCAGGGGAGGGCGGTTAGGGGCGATCAGGCCGGCAGGGGAGGGAACTTAGGGGAGATCAGGCCGGCAGGGGAGGGCAGTTAGGGGCGATCAGGCCGGCAGGGGAGGGCGGTTAGGGGCGATCACGCCGGCAGGGGAGGGAACTTAGGAGCGATCAGGCCGGCAGGGGAGGGCAGTTAGGGGCGATCAGGCCGGCAGGGGAGGGAACTTAGGGGAGATCAGGCCGGCAGGGGAGGGCAGTTAGGGGAGATCAGGCCGGCAGGGGAGGGCGGTTAGGGGCGATCACGCCGGCAGGGGAGGGAACTTAGGAGCGATCAGGCCGGCAGGGGAGGGCAGTTAGGGGAGATCAGGCCGGCAGGGGAGGGAACTTAGGGGCGATCAGGCCGGCAGGGGAGGGCAGTTAGGGGCAATCAGGCCCCAGGGGAGGGCAGTTAGGGGTGATCAGGCCAGCAGGGGAGGGCAGTTAGGGGCGATCAGGCCGGCAGGGGAGAGCAGTTAGGGGCGATCAGGCCGGCAGGGGAGGGCTGTTAGGGGCAATCAGGCCCCAGGGGAGGGCAGTTAGGGGTGATCAGGCCAGCAGGGGAGAGCAGTTAGGGGTGATCAGGCCGGCAGGGGAGGGCTGTTAGGGGCAATCAGGCCCCAGGGGAGGGCAGTTAGGGGTGACCAGGCCAGCAGGGGGAGCAGTTAGGGGCGACCAGGCCAGCAGGGGGGCAGTTAGGGGCGACCAGGCCAGCAGGGGGGCAGTTAGGGGTGAACAGGCCAGCAGGGGGGCAGTTAGGGGCGACCAGGCCAGCAGGGGGGCAGTTAGGGGCGACTAGGCAGCAGGTGAGTGGTTAGGGGCGACCAGGCCGGCAGGCGAGTGATTAGGAGCCAGTGGTCCCGGACTGCGAGAGGGATGTCCGACTGCTGCTTTAGGCCCCATCGGACACCCCCCCCAAAGGGGTCCCGGATTGGAGAGGGTGCAGGCCGCCCTGAGGGATCCCCCACCCTCCGTGCCTGAGTTTCATGCACCGGGCCTCTAGTCTATATCTATATAAAAGCCTAATGTGATCTGCAAAGTGTCCCCGAGGGAGTTCGGCCAGGAGACCGGGAGTTCAATTGCTCGCCATGATGTGCACCTACCACCAGGGGGCAGCGTGGAAGGAAGGAAGGCGTGGTCAGCCCCGATCGCCTCCAGTTTTAAATATGTTTTTATTGATTTCCGAGAGAGGAAGGGAGAGGGAGAGAGAGAAAGAGACATGAATGATGAGAGGGAATCATGCATCGTCTGCCTCCTGCACGCCCCCCGACTGGGGATGGAGCCCGCAACCCCGGGCCTGTGCCCTTGACCTGGAATCGAACCCTGACTTCCTGGTTCCTAGGTTGAGGCTCAACCACTGAGCCACACTGGCCGGGCTGCAGGCACATTTTCACAGACATCTCCCTTTGCTAAGTGCACCTACCCAATGGAAGAGACGATGGTCCCTACAACACATTGTCTACACACAGAGAGATGGACGCATTGCCTTTCGGCCGTTACAATGTATCCACACCTGCTCTGCGATTGCAACAATGTATCCAAAGGAATTGCAACAATGTATCCAACGGGCGCCTGCCTTGTGGCTGGGGGATTGCAACAATGTATCCACTGACGCTACGATTGCAACAATGTATCCACTGACGCTACGATTGCAACAATGTATCCACTGACGCTACGATTGCAACGATGTATCCACTGACGCTACGATTGCAACAATGTATACACTGACGCTACGATTGCAACAATGTATACACTGACGCTGCGAATGGCAACAATGTATCCACTGACGCTGCGATGGCAACAATGTATCCACGAGCGCACGCGCACACACACACATGCGTCGCAGGAATAAAAAAAACCCAGCCCTTTCTACTCATTCCCCCCCCCCCTCCCCAATCCTCCAGTGGCTCCGAAATAAAAAAAAACTTAAGCCTCTTAATTTTATGTTTAAAAGGGGGTTGGGGAGGGGAGAGAAAAAAAAAAAAGATTCCAACGCTCTTATAAAACCGGGCACTAAGTAGGAATAAGTCCCCCATAAATGTTGGTTAAGTCAACGCGCGGCATTTACGGGTCCCCAGAACCGCCCCGGGGTGACGGGGCGCGTTGCGCGCGCGCGCGCGTCTCCAAGTCTGTGCCAAAGCGCGCGCACGTGCGCCTCGCGTCCCAGCGCAATTCCTCCGGGTGGGCGGGCGTTTTCCCCATCTATTGGGGGGTGGGGTGGGACTCGGGGGACAGTTTCCCAAACTCGGGCACCCCAGGCCTCCACCCAGACACCCCCGTTCTCCCTGGCGCGCGTTTAAAACGTGGAAACATTTCGGCAACATTCAAACCCCCCCCACCTACCCACCTACCCACCCCCTTTTGATTTCCGTCTCCATCTCGCTCTTCATGGTGTCTAGGGTGTCCCCCCGCACCCCGCCAGCACCCCCAAAAAATGTGTATCCGCTTTGAATGGTGATAAAGTCCGTGTTTATGAACATACAGTTCGTTTGCAAAATGTGAAAGAATCTACAGAAATGAATATATATATATATTAAATATATATATATATATTTAATGAATATGTATATATTGGAATCAAAGAAATGCATACTTCATTATTTATACATAAAAAAATGCAAGTGTTATTTTAGGGGTTTTTAAATATATTTTATTGATTTTTTTACCGAGAGGAAGGGAGAGGGAGAGAGAGTGAGAAACATCGATGATGAGAGAGAAACATCGATCAGCTGCCTCCCGCACGCCCCCCACTGGGGAGGTGCCCGCCACCCAGGTCCCTGCCCTTGACCGGGAATCGAACCCGGGACCCTTCCGTCCGCAGGCCGACGCTCTATCCACTGAGCCGCCCCGGTCAGGGCTGTTGCTGGTTTTGTGCCGTAAACTGTATGTTTTATGTAACCCCGTAAAAAATGAAAATAAATATAAAAGCCTGGTGGCCGCTTTTGGATAAATGTTCTTTGTTCAAAGCGTCGTCTGGCTTCCCCGTGATTTCTAACCAGTGAACCCTGGAAAGGAATGAAAGGGAAGGGAGTTGCCCGGCCGGTGTGGCTCAGTGGTTGAGCGTCGACCTAGGAACCAGGAGGTCATGGGTTCGATTCCCGGTCAAGGGCACAGGCCCGGGTTGCAGGCTCCATCCCCAGTAGGGGGCGTGCAGGAGGCGGCCGGTCCATGATTCTCCCTCATCATGGATGTTTCTCTCTCTCTCTCTCTCTCTCTCCCTCTCTCTCTCTCTCTCTCCCTTTCTCTCTGAAATCAATAATATATATATATATACAGCTATACTAATAAAAGGCCAGGTGGTCCTCGCACCCTCTCGTGACGCCCTCATGTCATCACAAGATGGCCGGCAGGGGAGGGCGGTTAGGGGTGATCAGGCCCCAGGGGAGGGCAGTTAGGGGCGATCAGGCAGGCAGGGGAGGGCGGTTAGGGGCGATCAGGCCCCAGGGGAGGGCAGTTAGGGGCGATCAGGCCCCAGGGGAGGGCAGTTAGGGGCGATCAGGCCGGCAGGGGAGGGCAGTTAGGGGTGATCAGGCCGGCAGGGGAGGGCAGTTAGGGGCGATCAGGCCGGCAGGGGAGGGCGGTTAGGGGCGATCAGGCCCCAGGGGAGGGCAGTTAGGGGCGATCAGGCCGGCAAGGGAGGGCGGGTAGGCGCGATCAGGCCCCAGGGAGGAGCAGTTAGGGCGATCAGGCCCCAGGGAGGGCAGTTAGGGGCGTCAGGCCGGCAGGGGAGGGCGGTTAGGGGCGATCAGGCCCCAGGGGAGGGCAGTTAGGGGCGATCAGGCCCCAGGGGAGGGCAGTTAGGGGCGATCAGGCCGGCAGGGGAGGGCAGTTAGGGGTGATCAGGCCGGCAGGGGAGGGCAGTTAGGGGCGATCAGGCCGGCAGGGGAGGGCGGTTAGGGGCGATCAGGCCGGCAGGGGAGGGCGGTTGGGGGCGATCAGGCCGGCAGGGGAGGGCAGTTAGGGGCGATCAGGCCGGCAGGGGAGGGCGGTTAGGGGCGATCAGGCCGGCAGGGGAGGGCGGTTGGGGGCGATCAGGCCCCAGGGGAGGGCAGTTAGGGGCGATCAGGCCAGCAGGGGAGGGACCTTAGGGGCGATCAGGCCGGCAGGGGAGGGCGGTTAGGGGCGATCAGGCCGGCAGGGGAGGGCGGTTAGGGGCGATCAGGCCGGCAGGGGAGGGCGGTTAGGGGCGATCAGGCCGGCAGGGGAGGGCGGTTGGGGGCGATCAGGCCGGCAGGGGAGGGCGGTTAGGGGCGATCAGGCCGGCAGGGGAGGGCGGTTAGGGGCGATCAGGCCGGCAGGGGAGGGCAGTTAGGGGCGATCAGGCCCCAGAGGAGGGCAGTTAGGGGCGATCAGGCTGGCAGGGGAGAGCAGTTAGGGGTGATCAGGCCGGCAGGGGAGGGCGGTTAGGAGCCAGCGGTCCTGGATTGTGAGAGGGACGTCCGACTGCTGGTTTAGGCCCAATCTCTGCAGTCAAACATCCCCCGAGGGGTCCCGGATTGGAGAGGGTGCAGGCCGGGCTGAGGGACCCCCCCCCTCCAGGCATGAATTTCATGCATCGGGCCTCTAGTATACACGTATGTACACACACACACACACACACACACACACACACACACACAAGGTCCCCAAGCACAAGGCCTTTGGCTAATACCCATCCTCAGCCTCTGGTCCGCAGGCGTCCTCTGTGCGTGAATTTACGGCCGTGGACGGGAGCCGCGTGTACTCACTCTGTAAATCAGCCGCCGGCTCCCCCGCGGACCGACGCTTCTGCAAACAGACCTCGGCCATTAATCAAACCCAGGGCCCAGCAGACCCCTGGTCGGAAAAAGATTTACAACCAACACTGTGTGTGTGTGTGTGTGTGTGTGTTGCCATAAGTCTCCGTGAGGGATGGAATTCCAACAAAATAAAGCTGATGTCTTTCTCTATTTTTTCATTATCTTTTTATTTAAATTCCTTATTGTTGAAAGTATTACATAGACTAGGCTAGGGGTCGTTAAACCCGTTAGTCCACGGAGCCAAATATCGACAGGACGACGATTGAAATCTCCTTCCGGAGCCAAATTTTTTAAACTGAAACTCTATAGGCAGGTCCATGGTGATTGGCGTCATGAGGGGACGCCTCAGGCTGAGGGAGAGCCACACTCCAGGGGCCAGAGAGCCGCAGGTGGCTCTCGAGCCGCAGTTTGCCGACCACGGTCCTAGCATGTCCCCCTTTTCCCCCCCATTGGCCCCTCCCCACCCACCTGCTCCCACCCCTCGCCCCCCTACTGTCTGCATCCCTGGCTCATGCTCATATGCACTCTTACAAGCCCTTTGGTTGACCTCTGACCTCTTCCCCACATCCAGGACCCCCCCAACCCCCTCCAGGGCCTTCCTGAAAACCAAGAAGGGGCGCTCAGAACAACCTTAGGAAGCCCTGACTGGTGTTGCTCAGTGGTTAGAGCGTCGGCCTGCGGGCTGAAGGGTCCCGGGTTCGATTGCAGGTCAGGGGTACATGCCCAGGTGGCAGGTTCCTCCCCGGCCCGGGCCCTGGTCGGGGTGCGTGCAGGAGGCAGCCCATCGATGTTTCTCTCACTTTGATGTTCCCTCTGTCCCTCTCTCTCTCTCTCTCTCTCTCTCTCCCTTCCACTCGCTCTAAAAATCAACGGGAAAATATCCTCAGCTGAGGATTAGGCAAAAGAGAGAAAAGAAAGTGCCTAATGCAACCGGGGGAGAGGGGGGTCCCCCCCCAAGCTGGGGTTAGTGCCGTTTGCAAAGTGGGGACGTGGCCTGGGGGCACCCTGCCCGCCCTGGGCAGCCCAGCTCCAGCCCCAGCAGAGAACTCCGAAATGGTCACAGAGAGCTGATAGCAGGACGGTCCCTCATGACCTTCTCCGCTCCCAAGGTCACATCTCCCAACATGAATAGAATCTACATACGTGCACAAAATCTACAGGTGTCTGCTCACGCCTGGGTCACCTGCACACATGTATGTATGTGCATAGAATGGCTCATGCCCGGGTCACCTGCACACATGTATGTATGTGCATAGAATCACTCATGCCCAGGTCACCTGCACACATGTATGTATGTGCATAGAATCACTCATGCCCGGGTCACCTGCACACATGTATGTATGTGCATAGAATGGCTCATGCCCGGGTCACCTGCACACATGTATGTATGTGCATAGAATGGCTCATGCCCGGGTCACCTGCACACATGTATGTATGTGCATAGAATCACTCATGTCCGGGTCACCTGCACACATGTATGTATGTGCATAGAATGGTTCATGCCCGGGTCACCTGCACACATGTATGTATGTGCATAGAATCACTCATGCCCGGGTCACCTGCACACATGTATGTCTGTGCATAGAATGGTTCATGCCCGGGTCACCTGCACACATGTATGTATGTGCATAGAATGGTTCATGCCCGGGTCACCTGCACACATGTATGTATGTGCATAGAATCACTCATGCCCGGGTCACCTGCACACATGTATGTATGTGCATAGAATGGTTCATGCCCGGGTGACCTGCACACATGTATGTATGTGCATAGAATCACTCATGCCCAAGTCACCTGCACACATGTATGTCTGTGCATAGAATGGCTCATGCCCAGGTCACCTGCACACATGTATGTATGTGCATAGAATGGCTCATGCCCAGGTCACCTGCACACATGTATGTCTGTGCATAGAATGGCTCATGCCCAGGTCACCTGCACACATGTTTGTCTGTGCATAGAATGGCTCATGCCCGGGTCACCTGCACACATGTATGTATGTGCATAGAATGGCTCATGTCCAGGTCACCTGCACACATGTATGTGTGTGCATAGAATGGTTCATGCCCGAGTCACCTGCACACATGTATGTATGTGCATAGAATGGCTCATGCCCGGGTCACCTGCACACATGTATGTATGTGCATAGAATGGCTCATGCCCGGGTCACCTGCACACATGTATGTATGTGCATAGAATGGCTCATGCCCGGGTCACCTGCACACATGTATGTATGTGCATAGAATCACTCATGCCCGGGTCACCTGCACACATGTATGTATGTGCATAGAATGGCTCATGCCCGGGTCACCTGCACACATGTATGTATGTGCATAGAATGGCTCATGCCTAGGTCACCTGCACACATGTATGTATGTGCATAGAATGGCTCATGCCCGGGTCACCTGCACACATGTATGTATGTGCATAGAATGGCTCATGTCCGGGTCACCCGCACACATGCATGTATGTGCATAGAATCTATAGGCACTGACATGTGTGCAAAGGGTTTGAGGGGTCGGCCCTGCACATGGCCAGTGGTATCTGCACGCCTCACAGTATCTCCCTGTACCCCTGGGCAGCCTGTCTCAGGTGTGGGCGGTGCAGACACAGGCCTGGACGGGATCCCCGACTCCCCTCCCCTGGCCAGCCAGCCGGCGTCCATCCGGCCGAGCCAACGTGACCGGCGGGAGCCCTCCTGTCCCCGCTCTCCCCCGGATGAGTGACGACCCCATTAACCACCCTGAACTCCGACCCCCGTCCGGAGACGGATAGCTCCTCATCTCACCGGCTCTATTAACACGATTCATTTTGCCACGCGTCCCGGGCGTCGGCAATCTCTGTGTAATTGGCCGTCGAGGGGAGAGATAAAGGCGGCCCCTGGCTATTCTGGTATCGATTTTCCATGACCCTCCCGGCCTCTCTGACCTGGTGGCATGTCATGGGTGTGAGCAGAGATGGCCAAACATGGGCCGTGCAAATTTGGGGGGGTCGCGGCGTGACGCTGGCACACAGGGTCCCCGTTCCATGGCCCCTGTTATCTGCACGGACCCCTGTGTGGGGTCCCTGTCAGCATCCCACACAGAACAGAGGCTGTGTGTGTGTGTCTGTGTGTGTCTGTGTGTGTGTGTGTGTCTACCCAAGGGTATTTCCCATTGATTTTAAAATATATATATATTTTTTATTGATTTCAGAGAGGAAGGGAGAGGGAGAAAGCGATAAAGACATCAATAATGAGAGAGAATCATGCCCTCACGGGGGTGGCTCAGTGGATAGAGCGTCAGCCTGCGGACTGAAGGGTCCTGGGTTCGATTCCCGGTCAAGGGCATGTACCTGGGTTGCGGGCACATCCCCAGTGGGGGGCATGCAGGAGGCAGCTGATCGATGTTTCTCTCTCATCATCGATGTTTCTAACTCTCTATCCCTCTCCCTTCCTCTCTGTAAAAAATCAATAAAATATTTAAAAAATAGTAATAATAATAATAATGAGAGAGAATCATGGACCGGCTGCCTCCCGCACGCCCCCTACTGGGGATCAAGCCTGCAACCCGGGCCTGTGCCCTTGACCAGGAATCGAACCCGGGACCTCCTGGTTCCTAGGTTGACGCTCAACCACTGAGCCACGCTGGCCAGGCCCCAGTTCTGTCTCTCTCTTTTTTTCCCTCCATCCACACCTCCTCCTTGAAGCCCCCCTGGATTGCTGCCTGAAGCAGCCCTTTGTTTGAGCTGTAGGAGTTATTGTGGATGCCTGGCAGGAAATGGGGGGATTGGGGGGGGAGAGAATGAAAGATTTATGTCCCTGGCGGGGTTTACGTAGATCCCCCCATAAAACCCGCCCCGGGGGAACTTTGATCTTCCGCACGCCCCTCTCCTGTTACTCAAAACCGTGGCTATTAGGGAGCATAAAGGATTCTCTTGAAATGTGGAAATGGGTACCCCTGGCCGGTCCTCTCGGGGGGACGCTATGCGGGGCAGGAATTGGGGGGCGGACATTTGGTTCCACTTTGCACAAATGGATCAAGCCCATCACCTCCGTCCACACAGGCTGCTCTGTGAGGCAAAATGGGTTTTTTTTAATTTTATTTTTATTTTTTGGTTCATTTTTACCTGCGGATATTTTTACACTGATTTTTTTTTTAGAGAGAAAGTGGAAGGGAGGGAGAGAGGGAGAGAGAGAGAGAGAGAGAGATTAATGCATTGCCTCCCACATGCACCCTGACCAGGGACCAGGAATCAAAGCTGCAACCCAGGGACATGCCCTGGACCGGAACCGAACCCGGGACCCTTCGGTCTGCAGGCCGACACTCTATCCACTGAGCCACACCGGCCAGGGCTGCCCTCTCCCTTCTCTTCTCTTTAGGTTTGGATTTAACGGACGTGTGTCTGTCTGATTTGTGGCATCAAACATGGACACACACAATAGGGGGAGGGGGGAGGGCCGGGGTGTGGAGGGGATGGGAGCAGGCTAGACGGGGTTCGTGGGAGGAACAGGGGACATAGGTCATGCTCTCAACAACAAAGATTGAAACAAAAGACCCCCGGTGTTCGTAGCAACGTTATTTACAACAGCTAGAGGCCCGGTGCACAAAATCCGTGCACAGTAGGGTTCCATGGCCTCGCTGGGGCCTCCCTTTCCGGGCTGCCGGCTGCCAGCTGGGGCCTTCCGTTCCACGCCGCCCCCCGGTGGTCAGTGCACATAAGAGCAAGCGATCGGACTCCCGCGGGGACACTTTGCATAGCAGCCTTTTATATACATACCAGGGGCCCAGTGCATGAAATTCGTGCATGATGGTGGGGGGTGGGGGGAATCCCTCAGGCCGGCCTGCACCCTCTCCAATCTGGGACCCCTTGGGGGATGTCCGACTGCTGGGATCGGGCCTAAACCGGCTGTCGGACATCCCTGCTGCAATCTAGGACCGCTGGCTCCTAACCGCTCACCTGCCTGCCGGCCTGATCGCTCCTAACCACTCTGCCTGCTCACCTCCAACTGCCCCCCCCTGCTGGTTGCTCACCCCCAACTGCCCTCCCCTCCTGGCCTGAAGGCCCCTAACCACCTCTGCCTCAGCCCCACCACCATAGCTTCGCCCCAAAGGACGTCCGGAAGGTCTCCCGGTCTAATTAGCATATCGCCCTTTTATTAGGGTAGATACTAGAGGCCCGGTGCACGAATCCGTGCACAGATGGGGTCCCTCGGCCTGGCCGGTGATGGGGGCCAATTAGAGCTGGGCAGGTGGGGCAAGGGATCACGGGGGATTGGCAGTGGGAGCGCACTGACCACCAGGGGGCAGCACCTGCATGGAGTATCTGCCCCCTGGTGGTCAGTGAGTGTCATAGCGACCGGTCATCCGGTCACTTACGCTTTTATATATAGAGACACAAGACAGTCAAGATCTGCAAACAGCCCAAGTGCCCATCAGCCGACGGGCGGATGAAACCGCTGTGGTCCAGCGACACCGTGGAATACTACGCAGCCCTGAAAAAGGTGGGATCTCTTATCCTTTGGGACAGCACGGAGGGGCCTGGAGAGCATGATGCTGGGCGAAATAAGCCGGTCAGAGCAAGACACGTATCCCATAATCTCACTCCTATGAGGAATCTAAGGAACCGAATAAACTGACAAACAAAATAGATCCAGAGATGTAGACGCACGGAACAGAGTCCGGAACCTCAGAGGGAAGGCGGGGAAGGGTGGGTGGGTGGGAGGAGATGAACCAATGACCTTGTATGCATCACCTGTGGACACGGACAATAGCGGGGTGCAGGCCTGGGCTGGTGGGGGGACGGGGGCGGGCTGCAGGTGGGCCATGACCCAGGGAAGGGGGATATAGGTCATAATTTCAACAAAAAGGGATTTTTTTTTAAAATAAAGTCCAAAAGCAGGCAGCCCAGCCTGCAGGAAAGCGTGGTATGCAGTTCTCATTACCTGCTAATAGGAGGGGGGACCCCGAGGCCCTTTGTCCTGGGTGGGGGGGCCACAGGGGGAGGGCGGGGAGTGGGGGGTGGGGTGGCGGCTCCAGGCCCAGCCGATGTTGGCTTTGTATTCAGGGGCGAAACTTCAAAGCCAGCCCTGGAATTGGGAGCTTTGGGTCCGGCCCCGGCTTCATCCCTTCTAACCAAGATTTAATGAATTTTTATTAGAAAGGTATGCGGGTGCTTAAGTTTCTTTTCTTTTCTTTTCCCTCCAAAGGCAGGCGGGAGGCCCGTTTGGCCTGGCACGGGGGGGGGCCGTGTGTGTGTGTTTTCATATCAGGTTGGGGAACCCCGGTGCAGGCGGGAGTCAGGAGGCTGCCAGGAGCCCGGCCCGGCCGGCGTGGCTAAGTGGTTAGAGCGTCGACCTGTGAACCAGGAGGTCAGGGTTCGATCCCCGGTCAAGGGCACAGGCCTGGGTTGCGGGCTCCATCCCCAGTAGGGGGCGTGCAGGAGGCGGCCGGTCCGTGATTCTCTCTCATCACGGATGTTTCCCTCTCTCCCTTCCTCTCTGAAATCAAGAAAAAAAAAGTATCTATAATAATAAAAGCATCATATATGCTAATTAGACTGAACAGCCAGACGACCTTCCGGGCGTCCTTCCGGACGGCCTTCCGTACGTCCTTCCGGGTGACCTTCCGGGCGTCCTTCCGGACGGCCTTCTGTACATCCTTCCGGACGACCTTCCGGGCGTCCTTCCGGGCGACCTTCCGGACGGCCTTCCGGACGACCTTCTGGACGTCCTTCCGGACGAAGCCGGGGCTGCAAGGGCCGAGCCCCTCGCACGCATCTCGTGCCCCAGGGCCCCTCGTTTCAAATAAAAATAAAATAATATCGAACGCCAACTGTCGCTGAAAAACATTTCCCACAAAAAGGGGGGGCAGGGGGAACGTTTTGACAGATGCCTGAGACGGTGGCTCGAATGAGCTCCTTGTCTCTCATCATCACCCAGGTCCCCGAAACCACTCAGACTCCCCCCATCCAGACTCCGAAACAGGATACGGCCCCCAGGCCACGGGCAGAGGGGAGATGGGGTTTCGCCGCCCACCCAGCCGGCCCGGCTCCGTCAGCGGATTGTCAGGACGGCGTGAGCCCAAAGCCCCGAGGTCAGGGGTCAGGCACGGTGGGATCCGACGGGAGGTGACATGTCCCATACGTCCCATGTCCCCCCAACACACACACCTGCCCCCATCATGCATTTGGAATCTGTCTTTTTGGAATCCACCCCCCCAATCCCCCCAAAACACGCCCTGTCCCCAAGCCCTCAGGAGAGGCATTTAACTGTGTGTTTTGCAAATTGTTCCCCAGGGAAATACGTGTACTGGGGGCCTCGGTCGGCTTTCAATTAGTGGGGTTTTTTCCTCGTCAAATCTGCACGGGCTGTAAGGCGAGATGAGGGGGTACGTGTCAGGGGGACCGACTGGGGGGGACGCGGCCGGTCTTGTCTTTCATCAGCAAAGCCGCCTTCTGGCTATTCGTCTTTTTTCTTAAATAAATTTTTATTTGATTTCAGAGAGAAAGGGAGAGAGAGAGAAGCATCCATGATTCAAGGGGAGAGAGAATCAGGGACCGGCCGCCTCCTGCACGCCCCCCACTGGGGATCGAGCCCACAACCCGGGCCTGTGCCCTTGACCGGGAATCGAACCCGGGACCCTTCAGTCCGCAGGCCGACGCTCTATCCACTGAGCCACACCGGCCGGGGTGACCTTCTTTCTTTTAATCATCTGAGGAAATGTTTTCACGGACTTGAGAGCGAGAGAGAGAGAGAGAGAGAGAGAGAGAGAGAGAGTTTGGGGGACCCTCCCCCTAAGTCCCTGTCCGCGGCGGCTTAACCCTCAGAGTCAGGAGAATTCCTGCTTCATGTTTTTTCTGGGACAGAGACGGCTCTCGCTGGCTCCCTGACACACACACACACACAGACACACACACAACAAAAATACCAGCAGAGAAAAACTCCAAATTAACACACACACACGGCTACAGAAAAGTGTGTTACGGCCCGGCCGGTGTGGCTCAGTGGTTGGTCGTCAACCTAGGAACCAGGAGGTCCCGGGTTCGAATCCTGATCAAGGGCACAGGCCCGGGTGGCGGGCTCCATCCCCAGTGGGGGGCGTGCAGGAGGCAGCCGGTCCCTGATTCTCTCTCATCATGGATGTGTCTCTCTCTCTTTTCCTCTCCCTTCCTCTCTGAAATCAATAAAAAATATATATTTTTTTTTTTTAAAAAAGGAGAAAGAACTCTTACTATTTGCAATGATTCTGAGCGGAATAAGCCAGTCGGAGAAAGACACGTATCCCAGGATCTCGCCTATTTGTGGGGGTCGAATGAACCCCAATAAAATGACACACAAAATAGAGGCAGACAGAGAACAGACTCAGAGGGAAGACGGGGGGAGGTGGGTGGGAATGGATCAACCAGAGACCTTGTGTGCGTAGACGCATCCCCCGTGGGCACAGACAATAGGGGGTGAGGGCCTGGGGTGGGGGGCGGGGGGCAGGGGGCAGGGGTGGGCTGGAGGGGGCACAAGGGGGGAGAAAGGGGGAGGGCATCGGTAACACTTGCCACCCTAAAAGTGTTAAAAAAATAAATTAAAATAAATTAATTTTTTTTACAAAATAATTGCCCACAACCGTCGACGCGGGTGGTCCGGGCTCCCCAGGGCCTCCAAGAGCCATTTCCATCCGCTGCCGGCTGCAGGAGCTCACACCCCATTCGGCTTCCTGAGCGAGCGAGCGATGACGTCATTGCAAGGCCTGTGTGTGCGTGTGAGTGTGTGTGTGTGTGTCTACGGGATCGTATATATTTCTTTCCCAATTACCCCCTCCCCGCCCCCCTCTCTTTTATATTTGATTAGCAGCCCGATGCACGAAATTCGTACGAGGGGGTTGGCCCTCGTAGCCCCAGCTTCGTCCGGAAGGTCGTCCGGAAGGTCGTCCAGAAGGTCGTCCGGCTGTCCGGTCTAATGAGCCTAGGATGCTTTTATTATTAGAGACTGTGTGTGTGAGTGAGTGAATCCTCCCCTGAGGATATTTTTTCCACTGATTTTTTTAAAAAATATATTTTATTGATTTTTTACAGAGAGGAAGGGAGAGGGATAGAGAGTTAGAAACATCGATGAGAGACAAACATCGACCAGCTGCCTCCAGCACGCCCCCCACTGGGGATGTGCCCACAACCCAGGTCCATGCCCTTGACCGGAATCGAACCCGGGACCCTTCGGTCTGCAGGCCGACGCTCCATCCACTGAGCCACACCGGTCAGGGCTAATATATATTTTTATTGATTTCAGAGAGGAAGGGAGAGAAAGAGAGAGAAACATCCATGATGAGAGAGAATCAGGGACCGGCCGCCTCCTGCCCGCCCCCCACTGGAGATGGAGCCCGCCACCCGGGCCTGTGCCCTGGACCGGGAATTGAACCCGGGACCCTTGAGTCCACAGGCCGACGCTCTATCCACTGAGCCGAACGGGCTAGGGCCGTGAAAATCCTTTTAAAAGAACCATCGAGGCCCTGGCCGGGTAGCAGAGTTGGGGGCAGCAGCGAAAAAACCCAATACCCCAAGGTTGTGGGTTCGAATGCTGGTCGGGGCGCATGCAAGAATTAACCACGGAATGTGTGCATCGGTGGGACACTGCTCCGATGTCTCTCTCTCTCTCTCTCTCTCTTCAAAAATCAATAAATAAAAAATTAAAAAGAACCACAAAAGTAAAATAATAAAATAAAATAAAATAAAATAAAATAAAATAAATAAACAGTGTCCCGGTCCACGCAATGTCGGCAAGCCCGAGCCATAAAAAAAAAAAAAAAAATCAGCCAGAAATTTAGGGTGACTCAGTGCAGGAGGCAGCCCATCGATGTGTCTCTCCTACGTCCATGCTTCTCTCCGTCTCTCCCTCTCTCTCCCACTCGCTCTAAAAATCAACGGGAAAAAAAATGCTTGATGAGGATTAACAAAAATAAAAATAAAATAAAATAAATTCGGAGTGAGCGCATTATGTTTTGGGGGAATTTTTGCTATTCCTTTAAATCTATATTTTTTATTGATTTCAGAGAGAGAGAGAGAGAAACATCCATGAGGAGAGAGAATCATGGATCGGATGCCTCTTGCACGCCCCCTACTGGGGATGGAGCCCGCAACCCGGGCCTGTGCCCTTGACCGGGAATCGAACCCGGGACCCTTCGGTCTGCAGGTTAACGCTCTATCCACTGAGCCACCCCGGCCAGGGCAGAATTATGTTTGGGGTCCAGCAATACAGGCCTGAGATTAAAAGGATTTGAGCCATAACCGGTGTGGCTCAGTGGGTAGAGCGTCGGCCTGTGGACGGAAGGGTCCCGGGTTCGATTCCGGTCAAGGGCATGGACCTGGGTGGCGGGCACATCCCCAGTGGGGGGCGTGCAGGAGGCAGCCGATCGATGTTTCTCTCTCATCGATGTTTCTAACTCTCTATCCCTCTCCCTTCCTCTCGGTAAAAAATCAATAAAATATGCTTTTTTTTAAAAAAAAGGGTTTGAGACAAGTTAGCCACACGTAACTGCTTCCGAGGCCAAAAGAGTGGCTTTTAAAGGATGTTCAACCAGGGGCTCGGAAAACAAGAGAAAAACATTGAGGGTTACTGTCACGATCAGGTCACGCCAGCAGTTACATTGTTGCAACTTTAGCAGTTACATTGTTGCAACAATTACCTCACGCCAGCAGCTACATTGTTGCTATGGTAACACCGCGTCAGCAGTTACATTGTTGCAACTTTAGCAGTTACATTGTTGCAACAATTACCTCACGTCAGCAGTTACATTGTTGCTATGGTAACATCGCGTCAGCAGTTACATTGTTGCAACTTTAGCAGTTACATTGTTGCAACAATTACCTCACGCCAGCAGCTACATTGTTGCTATGGTGACGCCGCGTCAGCAGTTACATTGTTGCAACTTTAGCAGTTACATTGTTGCAACAATTACCTCACATCAGCAGTTACGTTGTTGCTATGGTAACGTCGCATCAGCAGTTACATTGTTGCAACAATTAAGTCACATCAGCAGTTACCTTGTTGCAAAGGCCACATCGTTGCAAAAGTGCCCCCAAAAGACAGGGCTTTCCGGAGACGGAGACGAGAGAACAACAGGCCAGCCAGAGGCGACCCCCCCAAATCTCTCCGAAGCTGCTGGCCGGCTGGGGCCGCTCATGGGGAAACTCCGACCTGGGAAGGTGTGCTTTTTATTATTTTTCAAAATATATTTTATGGATTTTTTACAGCGAGGAAGGGACAGGGGGAGAGACAGAAACATCCCTGATGAGAGAGAATCACGGACCGGCCGCCTCCTGCACGCCCCCGACTGGGGATGGAGCCCGAACCCGGGCCTGTGCCCTTGACCGGGAATCGAACCCTGACCTCCTGGGTCCTAGGCCGGCGCTAACCACTGAGCCACACCGGCCGGGCTCGAGGAGGCTCCTTTGAAAGAATTAAAATAAAATAAATAAATTCTTTTATGGTTAAAGAATGCAAAATTTTAAAAAAAAAGGAATGAAGGCAGGGGAGGGAGGGAGAGAGAGAGAGGAAACAACCCAGGCACGTGCCCTCGACCGGGAATCGAACCCGGGACCCTCCAGCCCGCGGGCTGGTGCTCTATCCACTGAGCCACACCGGCCAGGGCCCCACACGTGGTTTCGATGGAGGCCCCGGGGCGCTGTCAGCCCAGCAGCTCAACGGGGCCATTAAGTCCGAGAGAGAGAGAGAGAGAGAGAGAGAGAGAGAGAGAGAGAAAAGAAACAAAATAAAAAAATTTTTAAAAAAACACACATAAAATGAAAGTGTTTGGGGCTTTTTCTCGCCAACGCCACCCTGCCCCCCAAAAAAACGCTGATGCTGTTCGAAACGGGCTTGTCTGTCTTACTGCCCCCACTTTTTTGGGGGGGGGGAACCTGGGCTCAGACAGGAGCACCCCGATTAAAAGGACGGTTTTGTGGGGGGGACACGTCCGAGACCCACACACCCTCGAGTGTGGGGGGACATCAGACACCCATGAACCCCTTCACTGGGGACGGAACCCCCTTTTTTCCCCCCTGACCTGCTCCTCGGAGAGAAGGGGGGGTGCCTGAGAGCTAAGGGGGGTCTGTTTTATTTTTTCTCCCCCTTTTCACACTTGACGACAAATATTTGTCAGTTTATTTATATTTCCGTCTGGACAAGGCCGGACATTCACAGACAACATACACTTTGTCTCCTGGACGAGGAGGCAGGTGGGGGTGTCCTTGGGGGCCTGGGCCTGGCCAGGGGGGGAGGGAGGGACCCCCCAAAAAAATAACCCAACGGTTGCAAACGTTCAGATCTTTCCCGACGCGGGTTTGGGGGAAGGAGGTGTGATTTCGGGAACAGACGGCCGCCCCCCGTGTGTCAGCATCGCCCCCAACGCGGACCATCCATCACCCTCGCTCGTCGTAAATCGAGGGGCGCAGGGCGAGGAGGAGGAGGGGGCCCCGGCGAAAAGGCAACAGGGCTCCCCAAATAGAAAAACAAACCCCGAAACAGCAACACATTTACACCCCACGGCACGCAGGCGGCCACTCTCTCTCTCTGGGGCCGGGGGACGCCCCCCCAGACAAAACAGAAATAAGAAAATAATAATAATATTATTAATCATGAAAAGAATAAATATCTCCGAGCTGGGACGCCGGCCACGCAGCCCGGGGAAGGGCAGGGGGACCGGGGTGGACGAAACGGGGAAAAAAAATCGCTTTTCAATAAATAAATGCGTCTCCTTACATATCCTGTCTCCAGGAAACAGGCAAACGTTGCAACAGGTTCTGGCGTAAAACGGGGGGGAAATAAACCCACAAAAAAATGACAAATAACCACAAAAAAAACAGCAAATCCTTCTCAGCTCATTGCTAATAAGTTTGGCACCGGTTTTGGGGGGTCTTGGGGGGGTTTGGGGGGTGTTGGCGTGTGTGTCTCTGTGTGAGTTCGTTTGTGGGTCTGGTTGGGTTTTGTTTTTCCAAAGGCCGACCGTGTCCCCGGCCTCCCATGTCCGTCCGGACAAAAAGAATTTAAAAAAGGAAAAAAATACCTTAAAAATGTTGGTTCATTGTGGTCACCCCAGCATCTCCCAGGGCTCCCGGTTTGGGGGAGCAAAACAGCAGAGAGAAAAAAGGGGTTCGGGGTCCTCGAGGCCTCAGACAAGCCGGGGATTCTAACTAGAGCTCGGACCCCTGATGATGCAAAATAATAATAATAATAATAATAAATATCTAGATTTCGCCTCCATCCACCCGGCCGGCCGGGCTCAGAGGTCGAGCGTCGACCTAGGAACCAGGAGGTCCTGGGTTCGAGTCCCGGTCAAGGGCACAGGCCTGGGTTTCAGGCTCGTCTCTCTCTCTCTCCTCCTCTCTCCCGTCCTCTCTGAAACCAATAAAAATATATTTAAAATAAAAATTAAAACAAGCCGGACCTCGCACAGACAGCCCTGTCCGCTGGTCCCAGAACTCGGCCGCACCCTGGCCAGCAGGCCGGACCGTCCAGGCCCCACGGTTCCCCCTGGTCCGGCCGACCTTCCCGGCTCGCTCCCCGCAATACCACGTGGAAACCACACAAATGCAGCTAAAATGGGTCTCATTTCAAGCAGGAGGCAGGGACAGCCAACACGCGTCCGTCCGTCCGTCCCCCCCCCCGTGTCACATCAGACGCCTCGGGGAGCCTGGGAAGCTAACCACGACCTCCGAGACACCCCCCTCTCAGGAAACAAAACCCACAGACAATGCATGCAAGCCCCCCCTCACCCCAGCACCCAGCACCCCAGCTCCCAGCCCGGGAGCAGAGGCGACAAGGAGAGAAAAAAAACACCATCTCATTCCATCACCCCTGACCCCACCGGCGAGATTCTCACTCACGTCCGTCCTGGAGGCACCCGGGGGGGGAAGGGGGGGGCTGTGTCCTTTGTAGAGTTTTGCTCCCAAAACAGAAAACAGAAGAAAAACCGAGCCCGTTCCGAGGCCCGGACACTCACACCGTTTGGGGGGGTCGTCCAGCTACGCCCGGGTTGCTCATGCTGCCTGTGCCATAAAACCCCCAAACCGAGGAGCCCTGGCCAGTGTGGCTTAGTGGATAGAGCGCCGGCCTGCAGACCGGCGGGTCCCGGGTTCGATTCCTGCTCCAGGGCACACACCCGGGTGGCCGGCTCGGTCCCCAGCGTGGGGCGTGCAGGAGGCGGCCGATGCATGAGTCTCTCTCCTTGTGGCTGTTTCTGTCTCTCTCTCTCTCTCCCTGCCTCTCTGAAATGAATTTTTTTTTAAAAAAGCAAGATTTGGGGATGCCCCTTAGCGTGCCCCCCACTTCCTCCCGCCCTGTATAGCAAGCAGGCTGGAGGCCGCCACCGGCTTTGCCCGGTGACAGCCCCAAGCTGTCTTGCGAAACCTCAGCTGCCGCTTAAATCCACGGGCCCCCCCGGTTGGGTTCGTGCTCACGCTGAGTGAGTTTTTGTTTCGGGGGAGTGGGTGGTGACAGACGGACGGCTGTGCCTCCATAAAACGTATCATAACCCTTTTAGGGGGAAAAAAAGAGAGAGAGAGAGAGGGGAAGGGGGGGGACACACATTTCTCTCCCACGTCAGCCGAGTGTGAAAATGTCAGATCAACGCAGCTACTTGTAAAAAGAGTCCAAATGCCTTTTTGGGGGGTTTTTTATGCTTTTTTTTTTGCCTTCGAAGAGACAGAAGATGTTTGTCTGCTTTCCCACAGCTGCTGAACAGCTCAAGGCGGCCCGATCGGGGAGAACCAGTTGGCCAGGGGGTTTTAAAACACGGACCCTCTCTCTCTCTCTCTCTCTCTCTCTCTCTCTGTCACTTTAGAGCTTTGACTAAGATTTCAACCAGGAAAAAAAGGGAAAGAAAGAAAAAAAAAGTTAAAGTCGTCTCTGGATTTCGCCTAAAAGACTGTCAGGCGAGACACGGATGAGAACCGGACCAACGGACGGACGGCGATTCTTCGGCCCAAAGGTGGACCCAGGGCTCCCCACGTGGGGTGCACGCCCCACGGGGGGCAGTTTGGTTTTTAAAGGGGGGGTGGCCGTCCGAGAATGAGTGACGAACGGGGAAATTTGGGGCATTTCCTAGGGCTCTAGGCCAGCGGCCGGCAAACTCATGAGTCCACGGAGCCAAATATCGACGGGACGATGATTGAAATTTCTTTGGAGAGCCGAATTTTTTAAACTTAAACTATATAGGTAGGTAAGTTGTGATTCACTTAATGAGGGGACTCCTCAGGTTTAGGAAGAGCCACACTCCAGGGGCCAGAGAGCCGCATGTGGCTCCAGAGCCACGGTTGGCCGACCCCGGCCCTAGGGGCCGAGTACACAGATTATAACGGTCGTGCGACCTGTTTCTGCATCTCAGTTCTCCATTATACGTCTCATTGGCCATTTTTTCACATCTCTACATATTATTATTATCATTTTTTTCAAACAATGTCTTAGGGATGCCTTCCCCGGGCACATCCACCGTCCTTTCGTCCTTGTATGTATATTTTTTCTTTCTCTTTCGTGTTTGCCGAGTTCTTTGGCCTAATTCGGGCTTCCTTCGGGGGAATAGGGGTGCGCTTTTTGGATAATAAGGTTTCTATATCATGGGGGTAAGGCGGGGAGAGGCATGGGGATTTTAGAGACGCTGGGGGGGGGGTCCTGGCTGAGAAAAGGTTGGGGGGGCCACTGCTTCCCGTGTCCGGAATTGTGTGTGTGTGTGTGTGTGTCTTGGAGGAGAAATGGACCCACGCTGGGGGAGAAGGGGGAATACGGACAGGAAATGACCACCGATACACAGAAGGAACAAAAAACGCTTTTGGAAACAGCCAGCCCTTGGCCGGGGCCAGCGGGACCGACCGGTTAGGGGAGACGGGAGGATGGAGAAGGGGGTTCGGACTGGCCAGGCCTCAGTGAGGCGGCCAACAACACACACAGGAGCCCAGGACGGTGGCCTCAGGCCCCCCACAAACCCCCACACACACACCCACACACACACAGCCCCTGCCACGCACAACACCCCGAAATGCAGGTGCGTGGCCATGAACCCTGACCCTTTGGGTATATCCTTGTCACGGGGACTGTCCCTTCCCCAGTTCCCTGCTATTGGGTGGCTGACCAGGAGCCATCAAAGAATTAAAAACACACACACAAAAAAACCCAAAAACCAGAAGAAAAAGTTTAAAAACTGCCTGGTCTACAAGACCCGATCTTGGTTGGAATTCACTGTTGGGCCCCTCGCCCAGCCTGCGAGTCCCAGAACCTCCAGTTCAACCACGGGGTCACCTACAGGCACCCCCATCCTGCCCCATCCACCCCACGCCACGCACCCCATTGGCACCCAATCCGGTGCGCCCTGAACCCCTCCCTCCCTCCCCTCCGCTGGGCAGAGGGTCCCCCCGCCACCCCACCCCGCGCGCGCACCCGGCCAGGCTCCCAGCACGCAAGGACGCGCGCCCCCCACGTCCCCATAAATCCGAGACTCACCCGTTCAGAGCGCACGGCTGAATTTTTTTCTCTCTCTTTTAAAATCTATCGTATTTACAGTATTGCACTTCGCTGATTTCATTGCATTTTCCCCTCCCCGCCTCCCCCCCTAAGCTTCCGGCTGACCCCACCCCGCGCGCGCGCGCGCCCCTGTGCACGCGTGTGTATGTGTCTCTCTCGCGCGCGCGCGTCTGCAAAGCATGTCCATGGCTGGAGACCCAGAATCTGGGAACGTGACACAGTGTGTCCTCTTCTGGAAACAAGGTTACACCGTTGCGCAAGGAAAGCCGACGCTCGGGGCGCTGGGGTTGGGGCGCGGAGGGGGGCGGGGGGTGGCCCACCTGAACCAGAAGATCGGGGGAGGGGGGCCTTTCCCGCGCCCCACCTTGGCGAGGTCACCAGGTGCGATGCGTTATTGCTGCCGGCGGCAAGGGGCGCGCGCGCGCGCGCAAGGGGCGCACCACCGGTTCCAACTTCCGAGGCGCCCCGTGTCCACCCTGAAATCCATACGGGGTCCCGCTGCTCGGATGGAGAGAAGCAAATTCCTGGCCGTGAGTCGCATCGTTGCAGACCGAGAAAATGCGCATTTTTTTCAGGCTTTTGTGTGTGTGTGTGTGTGTGTGTGTGTGTGTGTGTAACAGACTCTGAAAGGATCTTAATCTTCGAACAGGTGTGGATGGAGGAGGCCGCATGCACGGGGGAGAGACGCGCGTGTGCGCGCAGCGGAAAGAGAGAAGCGAGTCCGAGCGCCACGGGGTCCCCGGTCGAGGGCTGGGTCCGAGGGTCTTCCAGTCACCAGGGCTCTCTCCTGCCCAGTCTCTGCGAGGGTCCGGCGGGGTCGTGCGTTCCCGGGAGGCCCCCCTTTCCAAGCCAAACGCGCTGTGGGGGGGGGTCCCCCGATCTGGCGAGGAAGAGGAAGGAGGCCGCTGCGCCAGGGCCCGGTCCGGAGTCCGCGTGGCCGAGGGGGGCGCGCTCAGGGGGGTCGAGTGCAGGACGCAGCGCGGGCGGGCGGGCGGCAGGGTGCGGGGGGCGCGCGGCGGGGTGCGGGGCGGGGGCGCGCGGCGGGTCAGAGACCCAGGGCCTCCGCGTGTTTGCGCGCCTTCAGCCGGAGGTCGGCGATGCTGGAGTTTTTACTGTTGCTCTTGGCGGCGGCGGCCACGACAGCGGCGGCGGAGGCGGACTCGGCCAGCGACGCGATGGGCAGGCCGAAGGGCGGCGGCGGGAACATCAGGTAGGGCGCGTGCGCCGCCAGGTGCGGGTGCAGGTGCGGGTGGGCGTGCGCCACGCCTTCCAGCTGCAACTGCGCCTGGACCTGCGGTGAGAGGGGGGCGGGGGGCGAATCCGGAAGGTTTAGGATCCTGCCTGCCTCTCTCCTTCTCTCCCCTGGAGCCAACCCCCTTGCCCCAGCCTGAGGACCCCCTCCCCCCACTCCTCTGGGAGACTCGGGGCTGCAGTCTGCTCACCGAGTCCGTCCCATCCTGAACTGGGGAACCCACCAGATCACCGAGTCCCCCCCGCACCCCTGTCCTGAGCGATACCCACCCTCAAGTCCTTTCCAACATTGGGGTGTCTACAGCTGGGCACCCCCTCCTCACCAGAGCCCTCGAATTCTCTCCTTGACCTCACAGGAGTCCCAGAATCAGGCTCCACTGGGTTTGGGCAGAGGGCAGAGGATTCCCCCCTCCACACACACACACACACACACACACACACATACACACACACCCAGGGACCTCCCAAATTCGTGGGGCGCACAGCCAAACCCTCGCGCTAATTTCATCAGGGCTCGTGGCTGACCCCACGCTGGGGTACCCTGCCTGTTCTGGGGAAGAGGGGTTGAGCTGTGAGAGGTCCAGGCCAGGGTGGGGGCTTGAACCCCCATGTCTGTGCACCCCACGCCCAGCACCATGGCCCTGGACGCCCTTCGGGACTTGGGGAGGTTAAGCCTGAAACCAGGCAATTCGCCCTTCCTCCCATCCGTCTCCCGGGCGTCTCATTACGCGTCCCCCAATACCCACGACCTCTGCCCCTGCCCCCAAGCCAACACTGGTCCCCAAATAACCTTGGGCCCACCCTTTGGGGTAAAACAGCTTTGCGTCGTCGTGGCCACGCGCCCCTGTCCCTTCCGCGTGCGCCCTCCCGGCCCCCACGTGGGGCCTCCAACCGGGGTGCCAGGTTGGTTTTGCGCGCGCGCACGCAAGGTAGGGCGCGGGGTTGGGGGGCTCTGCGCTCTCAGGACACCGCCACCATTTACCCAGCTCGGGTCCTGAACCGGGCGTGGCCCTTTGGACACTGGGACCCCACGCGCCTTGCCACCCCCTGGCCGCTCTCTGCGCGCTCCGGACCGTGTTCAGAGCTGGGCCAGAGGCCCGTTAGCTCCGCGGTGAGGGGCACGGCTGGGTCCAGGAGCGGCGCAGACACCTCTAGCCTAGGCCCTTAGCGTGCGCGCGCGAGGGGGGGGGTCGGGTTTGGGCGTCGACCCTGCCCCCCTCACACCCCAGTGCCCGCCAACCCCAGCCCCCACCCCTAGGCTCCTGGCGGTGAGCATGTGGGTGGCTCCTTGGGTAGGTGGGATTTTTTTCCCCTCCCTCTCTCGGATTTTGGTAACACGGTGCTTAGTTTTACGGCCTGGGACTCCCCTGAAGGTGAGCCTTGGAGTTTTACAGCGTGAATTTAACGCGTGCCAACGGGTCTATAAATGCTCTTTTGTAGCCGCGGCCCCTTTTCTGGCGCGAGGGGGGGTGGGTGGGGGCAGGAGGAGCCATGAGGGGAAGCGAGGGGGAGGCGGAGGGGCCCATCCAGGTTTCCACGGGGGAAAGAAAAAGAAAAACGCAGCTACCTGTTGAAAAGGCATCCGCAGGGCGCCCATGTTCACATAGGGCGCCACCCTGCAGGCGTCCAGGTGGCTGGCGGTGCCCAGGATCACGCCTGCGAAGGGGAGACAGGACGCGTGAACGGGCGGCGCGCAAGGGCGCGCGCGTGTGCGCATCTTCCCCGCGCGCGCGTTTGCGCCTCAGCGCGCGCCCCCCGACGCCACCCGTGCGCGCGCGCTCCTACCTTTATGCATTTGGTTCTCTTGTTTGCGGCATTTGGCTCGTCTGTTCTGGAACCAGACCTGAGAGAGAGAGAGAGAGAGAGAGAGAGAGAGAGAGAGAGAGAGAGAACCGGGTGAGCCAGGCCCGGGTTGGAGACCAAGGGCGTCACCCCCACCCACCCTCCACCACCTCCTCGCTGCACCACGCGCTCGCTCTGGCGTGGAGAGGCCGCTACGGGCACCTGATCCCCTGCCCTAACCACACGCTCCAAACTGGCTATCCCCCCTCTTCCGTCCCCCGCTAGGGTGGGGTTCGCCGAGCTCTCTCTGAGTCCTTCCCACCCACTGAGTGAGAGGAGAGCGAAGACGTGCAAACATTGATTTATTTTTTAATATATTTTTATTGATTTCAGGGAGGAAGGGAGAGGGAGAGAGAGAAACAGCCATGAGGAGAGAGAATCATGGACGGCCGCCTCCTGCACACCCCCGACTGGTTGGGGATGGAGCCCACAACCCAGGCGTGTGCCCTTGACCGGGAATCGAACCCGGGACCCTACAGTCCACAGGCGGAGGCTCTATCCACTGAGCCACACCGGTCAGGGCGGGAACCCTTCTATGGGGGCATCGCCCCTCCACCCTGTCGCCCCTTGGGAGCACCCCGGATCTTACACTTTTGGGAATTTCGCTGCCAACGAAGGAAGGAAGTGGGGGGACCTGGGGGGGGGGCGCGCACGCAGGTGGATCAATAGTTCGACATCCCCGCCTTCTCCCCAATCAAGTCCATCAAGTTCCATGTCCTCCTGGGAAGCCCAGTGAAGGCTACGGAATCCGGCCCTGGCCGGTGTGGCCCAGTGGACAGAGCGCCAGGGCACCTGCCCGGGTGTCCAACTCGATCCCCAGTAGGGGGCGCGCAGGAGGCAGTCGATCCATCATTCTCTCTCATCATGGATGATTCTCTCTCTCTCTCTCTCTCTCTCTCTCTCTCTCTCTCTTCCTTTCTGTATTTTCAGGGGCTTTGCTTCTCCAAAGACGCCTAATTCTTGGGGTGCCTGGTGGAGAGGGTGGGCGGGAAGTGGGGCGGTGGGAGGCAGGCCTCGCCCAGCTGGGTCGGCTGGTCAACCTCTCCCCTGCGCTGCCCAGCACCCCTCCCGCCCCCGAACCCCCAAACCAGTCAACAGGAGGCCTTCAGGCGCGCAGACAAATTTGGACACCCCCGTCTCCCCCCAAAAAAAGTTCCCAGTTACTTAATTCCTTTTCTAACTGGCTTCCCCGCTCCCTGACCACGTTACCGGAGACCAGGACACTAAGGAATCGTCCCCGCCCTCACTCCGCCCCGGGGGGCTCCATGGGGACCCCTGCGCTGGGCGCGCGCGCGCACCCGTGCGCCCTATTCCACGCGCCCACCCCGGAGCCCCGAGCAGGCGCAAAACCGGCGGTTGGCAACATCTGAAAGTCTTTGAAATCGGAACGTTTCCGGGCGAGACTTTGAAGGAACAAGATTTCCATCCAGGTTGAGCCATCCCCGCGCGCGCCCCCCTCTCCAACCCCACCCCACCCCGTGCGCGGTGGGAACTGGCTTTCCAGAAGTTTCCAAAATTCATGACGCCAGGGAGGTAGGGGGCGTAGGGGATGTGCATGGCTCTGCTGAAAATTCCCCCCCAAAAAAGGACCCCCCCAACCTACTACAGCGGGGCCTTGACTTAGGAGTGTCCCCCCTAACGGGTTTTGGGAGGTACCAGCTGTCTCTCTCCGCTGATTTTTTTGCATTGAGTTGACAGAGTAATTGGAGTTAACGAGCTCGGTCTCGGAAGGAATTAAACTCGTAAGTCAAGGCCCCGATGCAGTTTGCATTCCTTCCAATGTTTTCTAGTTATACCAGATCACCCTTTTATTTCCGTGTTCGTGGCGACTGTGTCTTTTCTCTCCTCTCTCTCTCTCTCTCTCTCTCTCTCCCTCTCTCTCTCTCTCTCTTTTGAGCAACTTCGCCACCGTTATTCTAAACCCTGTGTCCGATCCCGTTACACGTCTTCTCTGAATTCCCTATATCTCTCTTTATTTTCTGGAGAATTCTCTGGTTCTTGCATTTGGGGGTGTTTCTTTGTCCCCTCATGGTGGCTGCCGGTTTGGGGAGTCTCTGGGGGGGTAGGAGACCTGCTACGCCTCGCACCCGACAAGTTTGAAATCCCCAAATCTTGACCCGTGTTTTGGGTTTTTCTGTGTGTTTTTCCTCCAAAAAAAAAAAAGCTATAGAATGGATCGCATTCCTCCTGCCGCCCTATTCGGGTGGCCTGGACATTTCCCAGTGTCCATGGGGCGCCTCCCTTTCCTGGGGGGGTCCCACACTCCCGTTCTGGGGGCGCAGAAACTGAGATGAACCAGGGCCCATTCCCCACGCGCGCGCACCCCCAATCCCCCTGCACCCCGAAAGCACATTTTCCAAAAAAAAAAGCATCATCCTAGTTAAATCCAGAAAAGCCAAGCTCACTTCCCCCTTCAAGGGCAGCAAAAAAAGGGGGGGAGGTTGGGGAGGGGAGGGGAAGAGGGAGAGAGATAGAAAAAAAAAACCAACACAAAAACATTATGAGGAATAAAATTGATGAATTAGCCGGGGCGCCCCGGGCGCGCGAGCATCCATCAAACTTGGGGGCGCCTCGCGATCAATTCCAATTAGTCGTGAAAATGCTAAGTAAAGCGGCCGACACTGCGTTAGACACTTACTGCTTCATTTACAGGAGAGGATGGGGGGGTGGTGAGGGGCGCACTCACCCATCTCCCCCTCCGAAAACACCCCTAATCGGATTTCCTTTTTGATTTCCATTACCGACAGTGAATAATGACATTTAATTTAGCCCGCTCGCCGCCCCGCCATCCCGCCCGAAAGATCTCTGCCCGGTAATTAAATTACCGCGCGCGCGCGGGGGGCTCATAACTTTCCATTTACAACCCCGGCTGGCAGCTGGGAGCCGGGGACAACCCTGCGAAAATAAAAGGTTAATCAGCGACAGCTTCGTGGTCGGGGCCGCAATTTATTTAGAGCAAATGCTGCCCGCCTCCCTGGGCCCCCCAGCCCTTCACCTCCCACCGCCCCCCACGAAATGGAAACGCGGGGGGCGAGCGGGCGGGCGCGCACGGGGTGCGCAGGGGAGGACGAGGCGCGCGCGCGCGCTGCGGTCGTGTTGTTCGCCTCCCACTCACCCCCTTATTTCTTTTTTAAATTTCTCCCCCTGCTAACCCCCCTCTGTGACACGTTTTCCCTGAACCGATTGGCACAACCCCCCCGTCTGCCCTCTCGCCGCCGTCTCCGCGCGGTCCGGTCCCCGTTGGCCCAAAGGCGCGCGCGCGCCTGGCTTTTGTGTTCCGCGTTGGTGTTTTTTTAATTGTTATTTACAGTCGTGACCTTGTAACTCGCATGTCCGCCTGCCTGTCTGGCGGATCGGATGGGTAGCTACTCACTGGGGGTCCCCCCTTTTTCTGTGGGGGCTTTGGGGAGGCCTGCGGGCACCCCACCCTCCAAGGGTCCGCGCGCCCCTGCGCCCCCCGCGCCCCCTCCGTGGCCCCGGTTTGCTTTTGCCGGCCGCGCGCTGGAGTTGGTGCGCTGCTGGCCGGCCTGGGCGTAATAGACTGCGGAGTGAAATAGTGCGGAATTCAATTACAAGTAATTTATTTTTATCGAAACACTACATCAAGGCCGGAGAGATATTACGGAGGAGGCCCGGGCTCGGAGAGACACGGACGACTCACCACACGGGGGAAATGACGGGAGAGTGGGATGTCCCCTCCGGACAAAGTTTAATCTTTTTATTAATTTACAGGGCGCCGCCCGGTTCATCTTTCCTGGAGAAGGGTGGCCGGCAAAAAATAAAATAAAATAAAATAATAAATAAATGCCTTCTCCCCTTGGCTGCGGCCACGGAGACACCCCCCCCAAAAAAAGGAAAAGGGGGTCCCCAGGCCTCTGCCTCTGCCCATGGTTGGGGGGCGGGGGGCACCGATGCCCAGAAGGTTCTGGAAACCAGTAGCAAAAAGGTCTATTGGTCGCGTTTCACCGGAAGTCGCCCTCGCTTTCGGGGGGTCCAAATACAAACAAAATAAATCTGGGACACTCTTGGGAGCAAAAGGAAAAAAATATATATATATATTTATATCTATCTACTCCAGCCGGCGTGGCTCAGGGGTTGAGCATCGAACCTAGGAACCCAGAGGGTCCCGGGTTCGATTCCAGGTCAAGGGCACAGGCCCGGGGGTTTTGGGGGGCTCCATCCCCAGTGCGGGGCGCGCGGGCGGCGGCCGATCCATGATTCTCTCTCCTTCTCTCTCCTCGTGGATGTGTCTCTCTCTCTCTCCCTTCTCCCTGCCTCTCTGAAATCAAATAAAAATGTATTTTTTTAAAAGAGAAAAAATGGATCTATACACACTTTTTTTCGATTGGCAGGATTACGGACAATACCCTCTACTTTTTTTATAAAAAAAACACGCATTTGATGTTTTCGTTCCGGACGCAAACATTCGGGACGGGACGAAGTTGGGTTCCCAGGAATGGGGAGGCCGCCGCGCCAATAAGATAGCGGCTCCTTTAAAGCCGGTGGCTTCCCCCAGTCGGCAAAATTAATTCCGTGTATGTAAAACCGGTCCCCGGAGGCCCCCCAGGATCCTGCCCTCCCGGGCCCCCCTGTCCTTCTCCGAACGGTGGCAACCGACAGACCCAGGGACAGACGGAAGGCCGACCTCCCCAAGGGGGTGTCCGCGCTGCTTGCGCGCGCGAAGGGAACGGACCTCCGCTGGTCTCCCCTCATCCATAAATTATTAACTTATTAATTTCGCGTTCGCAGAGCCTCGCTCGGGCGCCCTCCTCCTCCTCCTCCTCCTCCTCCTCCTCCTCCTCCTCCTCCTCGCACGTGCTGCGCGCACACCCAGGGCGCCTCCGACAGGGGTTCGCCAGATGGGGCACCAGGTTTCCGTCCCTCCTCCTCCCTCCTGGAGCCCCCGCGAGCGCCCTGAGGCTAATCCGGCCCCTCGTGGGCAGCAGCCCAGCTCATCAACGTGCCGCGTGTGCAAAACCCTCGCTCCCCAATACCCCATCTCTCTCTCTCTCTCTCTCTCTCTCTCTCTCTCTCTCTCTCTCTCTCTCTCTCTCTCTCTCTTTCTTTCTCTCCCAGCAGGTCAGGCAGGGCACGTGCCCTTCGTGCGCGCGAACCGTGCGCCCCCCATGCGCGCGAGGAACTGAGGCATCTCCAAAAGGGCCTGGTTCCAGCCCGGTCCCCAGTGTCCCCGCGCTCCCTGAAGATGCCCAAGCGCCCTGGTGCGCCCCCAGGGGTCCGAGGGCGGTGGTGAGGCGGGCCCGGACCCCCTCCCCACCCCCGGCCGCGGTCCTACCTGCACACGCGCCTCCGACAGCCCCAGGCGCTGGCTCAGCTCCTCGCGCATGAAGGCGTCGGGGTAGTGCGTCTCGTCGAAGAGCCTCTCCAACTCGTTGAGCTGCTCCAGCGTGAAGTTGGTGCGGCTGCGTCGCTGCTTCAGCTTCGTCTGTCCGTCCTCGTCCTCCGACTTCACGTCCTCGCGCTTCTCCTTGCAGTCATAGAGACCTGCGGGGCGGGCGGGCGGAGGAGGGCTCAGCGCTGAGGCCTCCCCGAGTCGCCACCGTCCTGGGGCGCCCGCCCGGAGTCCCCCAACCACACGGAGTCCCCCCACCACCGGTGGGCACCTCCCGGGGCCCTTGCGCCCTGGGCCCAGTCCCTTCACCACCCGGTGGGCGCCTCCCGGGGCCCATGCGCCCTGGGCCCCTGACAGACGGGCCACGCACACACGCGTGCACGCGGGCAGTGGACACTTATGCGTGCGCCCCGGTGGAAACCGCAGCGTGTGCATGCGGGGCCTCGCCATCCACTCGCGCCCTGACGCCAAGTCTGCGTCAAAGTCGATAATAGCAACTCAAGTGGGGAAGACGCGCTGTTTTGTAACAACTCAGGCCCTGGCGGGGCCATATTTCTGATCTCCAAACGGCTTCCTTTATTTTTTTTTTACTTTCTATCTGTTGACAGAAGCGGATAGCCTCTCTCTCTCTCTCTCTCTCTCTCTCTCTCTCTCTCTCTCCTCTCCTCTCCTCTCCTCTCCTCTCCTCTCCTCTCCTCTCCTCTCCTCTCCTCTCCTCTCTCTCTCCTCGTCTCCTCTCCTCAAGCGCCAGCCGAGCCCTAGGAGCCAGCCGGAGACTCCCTCAGGCGCGCGCGCCCCGCCGGGAACCTGGGCGCACGACCCCCCACCCTGGTCTCCATGCGCACCAGGGGGTGCGCGCCTGTGAACACAGCCCCTCGGCTTCCTACTGTTGCCACTCTCTCTTTCACACACACATAGTCGCACCCACGCGGGTCGGGAACACGCCCCAGCAGGGCGCCAAGCGTGGAACTTATTTCCAAAGATCAGGGCAGCGTCTGTAGTTGCTGCGAGGAGTGAGTTGGGGAGGAGAGGGGAGAGGGGAGAGGGGAGGTGTGTGTCCCAGGCCAGACAGTCAGCTCCTAGGAGCATCTCGCCCCGGACACTTCTCCTCGATTTTTGGAAATGGAGTCTTTCCTTGCCAAGCTCAGGGGTTTGAAATCCACTGGACACTGCTGTGAGCGGCGTCCCCCACATTTCCCTGCCCCTCTCCTCCCCCGCATCCTGGGGTGCCCTAATGAGATGTCCCCTGGGGACCAAGGACAAATGCTGACCGTCCGGCCAGGCCTGCACGTGGCTCAGAGGTTGAGCATCGACCTAGGAACCAGGAGGGCGGGTTGGATTCCCCATCAGGGCACAGGCCCGGGTTGCGGGCTCCATCCCCAGTGAGGGGCGTGCAGGAGGCGGCCCATCCATGATTCTCTCTCATCACTGGTGTTTCTCTCTCTCTCTCTCCCTCTCTCTCTCTCTCTCTCTCTCTCTCTCTCTCTCTCTCTCTCTCTCTCTTCCTCTCTAACATGAATCGTTTGGTGTGTGTGTTTTTAAAAAAGAGATTGATCTTCCGGACACTCCCGGGTTCTACCAATTCCGAAACCATCTCGAATTCACAGCGTCAACTCATGGAGGCGGAAACTTTCAAAGCAGGTGGGGAAGTGGGGGTTCGGGACTTCTGTGAGGAGAGGAGAGAAGTGGGGGTCCCCTGGCCCTACACGCCCCAGGCCCTGAGCTGGGCAGCGGACGCCCATTCTGCGCCCTGCCTGGGCGGCTGCCTCCCCATTTAGGGGTGTTCTGGCTGCTGGACGCCAACCCCCCCCAACTTGCATTTTATTTTTCTTTAAAGATATTTTTATTACTGATTTCGGAGAGGAAGGGAGAGAGAGAGACAGAAACGCCAACAACGACGAGAGAGAGAATCGGGGCCCGGCTGCCCCCTGCTCGCCCCCCGACACCCAGCATCGAGTCCCATACCCAAGCACCCCGGATCCAACCACAAGCTCATGGGTCGACGCTCCACCCCAATTTTCATTTTTTTAAACCCAGAAAACGGCATGTCTTTCTGACAGAGAGAGAGAGAGGGCTCCCGGTCCCTTCCCCCGGCAGTAAAAATTCCTTCCCGGAGGCCACCACATGCTCCGCGCTTTATGCATCTGAACTATGAACCTGAGACGATGGATCCCAGCTGAGACAAGCGTTCAAAGTCCTTTCAAAGCAGCCGGGGCGGCAGCCGGCTTTGCTAAATCCACAGCTCACCGGGGTTCTCGGGGAGGGTGCCCCAGGGTGCCCCCGTGTTGCTCCCCAAATACCAGCCTTGGGAAGGGGGGCGCTCACCCTGGTGGGGGCCTGCATTCCTAGCCAAGGGGGAAAGATAGGTGCAAGTGGGAACGTGGGTTCCCTCCCCTCTATCCTCCTTTCTCTCTTTCCTACGAATGCTCATTCGTATTTCTCCTCTCGCTTTTCGAACCAACGAATGAACGGGCCTGGACAGTGGCAAAGGTGCTTGCTGCCCCGGCTGGGGGATGTGGAGTCTCGGAAGAAGTGGGGGAGCCGGTCAGGAGCCCCCCCTTAGCGCCGGAAAACCCTCTGACATTCAATGTCAGCCCCCCCTGCCCCCCCAGAGTCCAGCTCAGCCAACAGGGCCCCCTCTCTCTCCATCAAAGCAAAGAGTCATTATTGTATGAATTACAGAGCCAGGTGTGGGAGACCAGCCCCGAGGCAAGGCAAGCCAGCAATTGGGGGGGGCGGGAGGGTTTGGGGGGGCTTTTTTCTACGAGGTCAAGGCCTCCAAAATGCGGCTGGGTCATGCACACCGGGGGCCCTATGGCTTTAATGCCACGGGGGCACCAACTCGGCCACCCCAGCATAAGGGTCCCCAAGAGCCGGAGAGAGAGGAGGGTGCTGGAGGGGGGGAGAGGGGAGGGACCCCCTTCTAGGGACACCCCCTCCTTGACCTCCCTCAACAATTTAAATGACAGAAACTAGACCCCTGTGTCCAAATTCTCCAAATGGCCAGCGTCCAGTACCTTTCCGCCCTTCCTCATAAAAATTAAACGTTGTAGCCGTCCCTAATGAGGCAACCCCGAGAAATGTAACCAATGTGTTGCCCGTGACGGATGGCTCGCTGTTAGATGCGGTGTTTCAGCGGTTCCCCCGCTCCCGCCCCCCCAACCCCCGGGGTGGGACCCCCCGCTGTCCAGCTGGGAAACCTCTCCTAATCCGGACTTTGCGCCCCCCCAACCCCCCCCCCCCCCCCCCGGGTGGGACCCCCGCTGTCCAGCTGGGAAACCTCTCCTAATCCGGACTTTGCGCCCCCCAGGACCCAACAGCAGGGCGAGCCCCGGGAGCAGATTTCTCGTCTGGGAGGCGCAGGCCGGCTGCGCTCTCGCAGCCTCGGGTAGGGCCGCCGCCGCCACCACCGAGCGCTTCCCTGGGCGCCCTTCAAAGCCACAGCCAGACGCCGGCCACCTGCGGGCGCGGGAGTGGTTTTAATTTCCAGGCCTCGGCTCCGTCCGGATCCAATCTCCAGGTTCATGGGAGCGGGTTGGGGGCGCGGGGCGAGGGGGGAGTGGGGGGAGCGAGGGAGAGTTTTTTTTCCCTGAGCGAAAACTATGGAGAGGTTAAGGGGGCGGATGAGGCGACCGCGCGTTCCGGCCCCGATTACTCCGGGGGGCCCCCCCGCGCGTCGCCAAAGCGGCCCGATTCTAGCTCCGGGGAGCCGGGGAGCGCAGGGCGCGCGGGGATGTCCGCTCCGTGCGCACGAGGGTGTCTGCGTTTGAGGATGAGTAGCAGGCAGGCTCATTTTGGATTTTAGGCGCCTGCCCCCTCGCCCTCTCCGATCGACCCCAGCCCGGGGCAAGTTCCCCCAGACGGCGGCCAGCGGCAACGCCCGCCCGGAGAAGGGAGTCCGGCCCCTGCCCAGCCTCCCTGCCCTCCCGGACTCTGCGCAGGCCTCTCCGTTTTCTTCCTCTCTAACGAAAAAGCCAGATCCTTCCCATCCGAGAGCCGTGGCTAATCCGTTGGGGGAAGAACCGAGAGAGCGAAGCCGGGGTTCCAGGAGCCGACTCCCCGCGGTGGGCGCGCGCGCGCACGGAGCGAATGGGGCAGGCGGTGCCGGCTCGGCGGCGAGGAGACGAGGCCCCCCCGGGCCAGCTTACCTTCCGTGACCCTCCCCGCGGTGCCAAACTCCTTCAGCTTGTCCTTGTCGCTGTCCACGTGGTCTTTGAACAAATGCACCGGGCAGTGGCCGCCGGCGTCCGTGATGTCCTGCAGATTGGAGTCTGAGGCCCCCAACTCCCGGGCGCGCGCCAGTCCGCTCTCCAAAACTTCCCGGTAGGTGATCGAATCTTTCTTCCCGCCGCCGCCGCCGCCACCACCGCCACCTCCGCCGCCACCGCCGCTCTCCTTCGTCTTCTGGTCAAAAGATTTGGATACAAACGCCGTGAGTTCCTCCATCGCGGTCCAGGGGGGCCGGCGGGGGTCCTCGGGGGGGCTCGGCGGGGCTGGCTGGCTGGCTGGGCGCCGGGGCTGGGGTGCGCACACCTCCCGGAGCGCGCGCGCGCGCGGAGGCGACGGTCGGTCGGTGTGAGAGGGTAGGTCCCTCCTGCGGGTGATTTATGCTTCTCAATTGGATGTCTCACTATTTATACGCGGCTACCTCCGCCCAGCTTCTCCCCCCCGCGCGCCCCTGTCGGCAGCAATTAAGGCTCCGGGGCGGCGGGGCGCACGCCGAGACGCAATCTCTGCCCCCCGCACCCCCCACTCCCACCTCCACTTCGGCAATTGGCTTTCTTTTCATTTCATCACGGGCTGGGCGTCTGCTGCACCTTGGAGCGGAGAGGTACGCAGCGAATTTGGTGGAAGGAAGAGAGAGGGAGAGAGGGAGAGAGGGAGGGAGGGAGAGGGCGCGCGCGCGCCAGCCAGCCAGCGAGCGAGCCAGCGAGGAGGCAGCGGGCGGGCGGGCGCAGGCGTCAGCGCCCCCCAACCCCCCCCAAACAGGTATCCGCATTCTCTCTCCGGGGCTGGCGGAAACGAAACTCGAGGAGGAGTTTAAGGATTGGCGAGGAGGTCCCAGCCGGCGGGGCCAACCCGGGTAGGAGCGCAGATCCGCGCGCGCCTGGGATGCTGTGTGTCCGATCCGGGCCGGGTTTGGGTCGGTGCGAGGCCACGCGGGGAGGAGAGGCCGAGCGCTTCGGGGCGGCGGGGGACGCGCCATCACACGCAGGAATGGACTCCAAGTTGGAGACGAGGCGGCGGACGGCTGGCTGGACCTGGCCGCGCTGGCCACGGAGAGAACCCGAGGAGCCGGGGGGCGCGCGCGCGCAAGCGCTGCGGGATTGCGGGGGACAGCTTGCGGGACCCCGCCAGGGAGAGAAAGACGCCCGGGTTCTACCGTGAGATGCGGCTCGCAGACCTCGCTGGGGCCGCCGCCGCCGGGCAGGCCGGGGAACCGGGGCGCTGCCCAGACACGGGTTTTTTTTTGGGGGGGGGGGGTGGGCGCGCTTCTGTGAAAACGTGGAAACGCCCGCGGGTCGCGGAAAAAAACGAATTTGTCTACAAGAATCGATTTGGCCCGCGCGCGCGCGCGTCCAACCCCGCTGGCCCGGACAAACCTGGTGTCTGGGAAATTTATTTTGGGGGGAAATAGATACATATATATAGCATTTGGGCGGTGTCACGGGTGTCCCTGGCAAGCCCCCATTCCCACGCGCCCCTCCCTCTCCAAAGCGCTTGGGAGGGAACTATTTCCCTCCACGCAGCGGCCACACGGGAACGCGTTGGACCATCGCCGAAGCCAAAACCAGCTCGTCGGGTGCAAAACTCCATCTGGGAAGAAAGTTGACTTTTTTCTCCTTTTCCCTGTCTCTCTCTCTCTCTCTCTCTCTCTCTCTCTCTCTCTCTCCCTGCCTTTCTTTCCCCTCCGTCTTTCCCCCCTCCCCCGACCCCTCCCCTCCATCCCCATGCTGGAACTAAGACAAGGTTTTGGGGGGGTAGATTTGGGGGGGGTTGTTTGTTTTTGGAGAGTTTGATTTCGCATTTTCTGGAGTTGGGACGTCTGTGTCCTCGGGCCCAGGATCCGGGCCACCTCACCTCCGGAGGGAACCGACCATCCGTCGCCGAAGGAAGCGGGAAGGATTTATCCGGAATATTAGGGGCCCTGGGGGTCGCCTGCATGTGTGTGTGTTGGGGGGGAGGGAGCCTTGATTTAGGCGGGGGAATGTCAAGATTAGGAGAGTTTTCCAAACGGAGCAGGGGTGGTCCTCTCCCCGGGGAGCGGAGGCGGGGCGCGCACCGCTGTAGGACCCGGGTCCCTAACAACCGCTCCACCCCAGGCACCAAACTGGTTACATTTCTCGGGGAGCTGGGCTGGGAACGGCTACAATATGTAATTTTTATTAGAAAGAGGGGAACATGCCCGGGCTGCTTGCCTATGGGACCCAGGGATGCAGTTTCTCTCATCCAAGTGTGGAGAGAGATGGGGTGTGTATGTGCCGGGGCGCGGGGGGTGTCTCCCCAAGGGGCAGGGGACAGGGGACAGACCCTAGCTTTTCCTCCCTGCCTCCTCTCTCTCTCTCTCTCTCTCTCTCTCTCTCTCTCTCTCTCTCGTCCGCCCTCATCCTTCCTCCAGGAGCGCTGTGCACCCGCGCGCCTCTGCGCTCCGGGTCCCAGCTGCCCGCGTGCTGCGCTCGGGGCGCACGGAGGGAGCCGGGGGAATTGGAGAGCAGCGGCCGCCGTCTCTCTCTCTCTCTCTCTCTCTCTCTCTCTCTCTCTCTCTCTCTCTCTCGCTCTCGGAGCCCTCGCCACGGAACAAACAGGTCTTTGTCGGCCGCGGCCCCCGCGAATCAAAGCGAAGGCGGGCGGCGCGCGGGTATCACACGGAATTACAAATCGCCGCTCATCCATTATGCAGGCGGGCGGCCGCCGGAGAGGAGGAGGCGGCGCGCGCGCGGGGAGCCCTCGTGCCTCGGGAGCCGGGGGCGCAGGGCAGGGGGGAGGGGGGCGCGTGGCGGCCCAGGCGTGGGCAACCCTTGCCACCCCACAGCAGGCCGGGGTGAGGGGGGACAGGGGCAGGATGCGCGTCTTGGGGCCCCAACCGAGTTTGGGGAACCCGCCTGCAAGGGAGGTCTTTTTTGGGGGGACACGGGACTGTGATGGAGAGGATCTGGACCAGGGCAAATGTCTGGGGTTCTGAGTGGCCGGCTCTCTTTTCTCCCCTCCGCGAGTCTGCCTCTGGCCCCGGGGGGTACCGGCCAGATCTCCAGGGACCTGGGAGTGAACCCCCAAACTGCTGCGCTCCCCTCAAAAAAACCTACAGGGACCCGGTCTTCCCTGCAGATCCATAGGGTCTGGACCCTGCCAGACGGGAGATGGGGACCCTGAGCTTGCCCCCCGCCACCCCCACTCCCCAGGGAACCCTGCGCAGACCTGGGTCTGGCGCCTCCAGGGATCTCCCCAACCTCCTCCTCTTCCTCTCCTGGGCCCGTGGTGCACAGTTTACCCCCCTTTTAAAGACAGACACCAGCCCGGCTGGTGTGGTTCAGTGGTTGGAGGCCAACCTATATCCGTGGTTCTCAACCTCCCTAAGGCCGCGACCCTTGAATACAGCTCCTCATGCCGTGGGGACCCCCGACCATAACATTATTCTTGTGGCTGCTTCGTCACTATATCTATATCATCTATATCTATGTCTATATCTATATCTATATCTATGTCTATATCTATATCTATATCTATATCTATACCTATATCTATGTCAATATCTATATCATCTATATCTATATCTATATCTATATCTTTATCTTTATCTATATCTATATCTATATCTATATCATCTATATCTATATCTATATCTATATCATCTATATCTATATCTATATCTATATCTTTATCTTTATCTATATCTATATCTATATCTATATCATCTATATCTATATCTATATCTATATATCTATCTATATCAGTGGTTCCCAACCTCCCTAAGGCCGCGACCCTTGAATACAGCTCCTCATGCTGTGGGGGCCCCCAACCATAACATTATTCTCGTGGCGACGTCATCGCCGTCATGTGGCTGCTGTGATGAATCGTCATGGAAACATCTGATCTGCAGGATGGATTTTCATGGTGACACATCGACCATCATGAAAGCACAGTGATCAATCACAAAACCAATATGTGATTATAGATGTGTTTTCCGACGGTCTGAGGCGACCCCCGGGAAAGGGTCGTTGGACCCCCAAAGGAATCGCGACCCACAGGTTGAGAACCACTGACCTATATAAACCAAGAGGTCATGGTTCAATCCCCACCCCACCACCATCAGGGCACTCGATCGCCAATAGGGGGCGTGCAGGAGGCAGCCAATCCATGATTCTCTCTCACCATAGATATTGCTCTCTCTCTCTCTCTCCCTCTCCCTTTGCTCTCTCTGAAATCCATAAAGATATATATATATTTATATTTTAAAAATAAAAGTAGAACGAACAAGATAAAGTGGGTTTGCCATCCCAAATTAATAATCAATATATATAATTTAAAACTAATAAATAAAATTAAAGACAGACACCAAACGTCAACTATTCGTGTTCTTCCTGATATTTTAGCCCAAACAAGGACCCTCCCTGCCAGGTAGTTTTGCTAATTCAAAGGCCTGGACCCTGGCAGACCTGAGGTCACAGGGTGGGTGCACTGTGAAATGGTACATTTGGGGGCGCAGGCGAGAGGAGGAGGGGAAACACCCCTCCCTTCTGGGGGGATATGGGGCCTCTGTTGGAACTTTTCGGGCCCTTCCTGGGACAGGGAGAAGGGCCAGGATGGAGACCAGGATAGCAATTCACAGCTACGTAGTGTCTGGTGGGAACGTGGGCACGAGCTAGGGTGCCTCCAGGGCGTTGAAATGGGAGCATCTACGACTCCTAAAAATGACTTAAAATCTGACAGATAGAGCCCCTGAATGAATCTGACAAAAAAATAATCCTACTATTTTAAATCTTAGAACACATGTACTTAGGTGAAGAGGGGGTTGTGTTTGGCATATGGGAAGAGGGGGTTACGTTTTCCTGAAGTTTCCTTTGCAAGGCCTGTGGGCAGCTATGGGGGAGGTGACTCAGCTGTGAATCCAGCAAGGAGACCCGATACCAGGGTCAGGCCAGCCCACCAGGAGTCAAAACATCATCTCGTCCACATCATCTCGTCCACATCATCTCGTCCACATCGTCTCGTCCACATCATCTCGTCCACATCATCTCACCCACATCATCTCACCCACATCATCTCACCCACATCATCTCACCCACATCATCTCACCCACATCATCTCGCCCACATCATCTCGTCCACATCATCTCACCCACATCATCTCGTCCACATCATCTCACCCACATCATCTCACCCACATCATCTCACCCACATCATCTCACCCACATCATCTCACCCACATCATCTCACCCACATCATCTCGTCCACATCATCTCGTCCACATCATCTCACCCACATCATCTCACCCACATCATCTCGCCCACATCATCTCGACCACCTCATCTCACCCACATCATCTCACCCACATCATCTCACCCACATCATCTCACCCACATCATCTCACCCACATCGTCTCACGCACATCGTCTCGCCCACATCGTCTCGCCCACATCGTCTCGCCCACATCATCTCACCCACATCATCTCGCCCACATCATCTCGCCCACATCATCTCGCCCACATCATCTCGCCCACATCATCTCGCCCACATCATCTCGCCCACATCATCTCGCCCACATCATCTCGCCCACATCATCTCGTCCACATCATCTCGCCCACATCATCTCGCCCACATCGTCTCGTCCACATCGTCTCGCCCACATCGTCTCGCCCACATCGTCTCGCCCACATCGTCTCGCCCACATCGTCTCGTCCACATCGTCTCGCCCACATCGTCTCGCCCACATCGTCTCGCCCACATCGTCTCGTCCACATCGTCTCGCCCACATCGTCTCGCCCACATCATCTCACCCACATCATCTCACCCACATCATCTCACCCACATCATCTCGTCCACATCATCTCGTCCACATCATCTCACCCACATCATCTCGTCCACATCATCTCACCCACATCGTCTCACGCACATCGTCTCACCCACATCGTCTCACCCACATCATCTCACCCTCATCATCTCACCCACATCTTCTCGTCCACATCATCTCGCCCACATCATCTCGCCCACATCATCTCCCCCACATCATCTCGTCCACATCATCTCGTCCACATCATCTCGCCCACATCATCTCGTCCACATCATCTCGTCCACATCATCTCGCCCACATCATCTCACCCACATCATCTCGTCCACATCATCTCACCCACATCATCTCACCCACATCATCTCCTCCACAACATCTCGCGCACATCATCTCACCCACATCATCTCGTCCACATCATCTCGTCCACATCATCTCACCCACATCATCTCGTCCACATCATCTAACCCACATCATCTCGTCCACATCATCTCGTCCACATCATCTCGTCCACATCATCTCGTCCACATCATCTTGTCCACATCGTCTCGTCCACATCATCTTGTCCACATCGTCTCGTCCACATCATCTCGTCCACATCATCTCACCCACATCATCTCACCCACATCATCTCACCCACATCATCTCGTCCACATCATCTCGTCCACATCATCTCGTCCACATTGTCTCACCCACATCGTCTCACCCACATCATCTCGCCCACATCATCTCACCCACATCATCTCACCCACATCATCTCACCCACATCATCTCACCCACATCATCTCACCCACATCTTCTCACCCACATCATCTCACCCACATCATCTCACCCACATCATCTCGCCCACATCGTCTCGTCCACATCATCTCACCCACATCGTCTCGCCCACATCATCTCGTCCACATCATCTCACCCACATCATCTCGTCCACAGCATCTCACCCACATCATCTCACCCACATCATCTCGCCCACATCATCTCGTCCACAACATCTCGTCCACAACATCTCACCCACATCATCTCGTCCACATCATCTCACCCACATCATCTCGTCCACATCATCTCACCCACATCATCTCACCCACATCATCTCGCCCACATCGTCTCTCGTCCACAACATCTCACCCACATCGTCTCGCCCACATCATCTCGTCCACATCATCTCACCCACATCATCTCGTCCACATCATCTCACCCACATCATCTCGCCCACATCATCTCGTCCACATCATCTCGCCCACATCGTCTCGTCCACATCGTCTCGCCCACATCGTCTCGTCCACATCATCTCGCCCACATCATCTCGTCCACATCATCTCACCCACATCGTCTCGTCCACATCATCTCGCCCACATCATCTCACCCACATCATCTCGTCCACATCATCTCACCCACATCATCTCGTCCACATCATCTCGCCCACATCATCTTACCCACATCATCTCGTCCACATCATCTCACCCACATCGTCTCACCCACATCATCTCATCACCTGAGGACGAAGGACAACAGGTGATGTCTTTGGACCCCCAGGGCTGCATGTAGCACCCCAGCCCCTTCCCCTTTGTACCCCTGCCCCCTGCACCTTGCTGGGAGACAGGATTTGATGGTTGTAAGCACCCTGTCTTCTTGGAGGGCTGGCTTCTCAATAAAGGCCTCGTAGGATGCAACCCTGCCTTCCTGATTGGACCCAGCCAGAGGCGGCCCGAGCCGAAATGAGGTTTCCTGGTAACAAAAACACCCCCACCCTAGAAAGACTTTCTAGGGTAGAGAGAGGGGCAGGGAAAGAGCGTAACTCACGGGGTCTACTCTCTGGAATAAACAAACTGCCTTGCACACACGCCGGAGTTTGTACCGATTGTGGGTTCGCAGCCAGGACTTAGTATAAAGTTCCGGTTTTACGCGCCCGGCTGTCCAGACAGGCGAGGAGTCCCTGAGGCCTGGCTGCTCCCTACCCTTCACCCTGGAGGTCCCACAAAAATGCAATAAAAAGAAAAAAATTATAGAAAAATGCTAGGAGAGCTTATCTGAGGGGGGACGGAGGACGAGGGAGGCAGCATTGTTTTGAAACAAAAAATTCGCTCCTGGAGTTTGCAGCAAACAGCCAAGCGCCCAGTGTGGGGGGAGAAGCGAGCACCCCCCAGTCAGAGTGGGGTTCTGAGGCCCCTCCACGGGCTGCACCCCAAAAGGCCAGCACGGGGCCCCGTAGGGAGGCGTCCCCTTCCTGGCACCCCATCCCCAGGGCTTACAGGCACCTGCCCCTCCCCTGCTCCAACCTGGGTCAGTCTCCCTGCACCCCACAAATTCTGGGGACCTTTCCTCAAATGAAGCCCAGGTCAGGCTGGCTGTTTCCAAGCTGGAGGTGTCCCCCGTCTCACCCCACCTCACCCCAGGACCCAAGACCCCGGCGGGGCCCAGAAATGTTGGCCACATGGTTCCAGGAGCCACTGATACCGGGTTAGAACAGGCCGTTCCCGGATGCACCCTGCTGGCCTGGGCGGTGATGCAGGCAGGACCCGGGTGCTGCTGGTGGTGGTGAAGGGGTTGTTGTCTCCTTCCCTGTTTCCTTTGGGGGCTCCCCCCTCTGCGCCCCCATTTGCAGGAGAGAAATGGGCCAGTACACCCACGTGAAGGGCCTGGGCGTCCAAGGAAGATGCCCAAAGGCTCCAGGCCCGCCCGGGGTCCCCAGGAAACCGGGTGCAGACATTGGGGGCACAGCCGACCCCGGGCCACCAAAGGCCCCAGGTCCCCGGGGGGAAAGGGGGCACCCATGGCGGGAGAGACACCCCCCAAGGGGAAGCAGTGGACGGGGGCATTGTTCTTGGATTTTATGAAACCACCCGGCTTTGGATGTGGGAGTCAGGGAGGATTTTAATGATTAGTGCTTCTCTCTCTCTCTCTCTCCCCCCTTTATCTCTTTCTCTCTCTCTCCCTTTATCTCTCGCTCTCCCTTTATCTCTCTCTCTCCCCCCTTTATCTCTCTCTCTCCCCCCTTCTCTCTCTCTCTCTCCCCCTTTATCTCTCTTTCTCTCCCCCCTTTATCTCTCTCTCTCTCTCTCTCCCTTTATCTCTCTCTCTCCCTTTATCTCTCTCTCTCCCTTTATCTCTCTCTCTCCCCCCTTTATCTCTCTCTCCCCCTTTTATCTCTCTCCCCCCTTTATCTCTCTCTCTCTCTCCCCCTTTATCTCTCTCTCTCCCTTTATCTCTCTCTCTCTCTCCCTTTATCTCTCGCTCTCCTTTATCTCTCTCTCTCCCTTTATCTCTCTCTCTCCCCCTTTATCTCTCTCTCCCCCTTTATCTCTCTCTCCCCCTTTATCTCTCTCTCTCTCTCCCCCCCTTTATCTCTCTTTCTCTCTCCCCTTTTATCTCTCTCTCTCTCTCTCCCCCTTTATCTCTCTCTCCCCTTTATCTCTCTCTCTCCCTTTATCTCTCTCTCTCCCTTTATCTCTCTCTCTCCCCCTTTATCTCTCTCTCTCCCCCCTTTATCTCTCTCTCTCTCTCTCTCTCTCTCTCTCTCTCTCTCTCTCTCTCTCTCTCTCTCTCTCTCTCTCCCTCTCTGTCTCTCTACTAAGAGAGAGGCACCCTGCCTCCGTCAATATCTAACATTCGCCCTATTTCATTCCTGCCACGTAGGGACCGGCCGGGCGTTCTCTCCCTGTCCTGGGCCCTGTCCTGCTCTTGACCCGGGAACGTCTGTCCTTTAAACCCAATCCCAGCCTGAACTCCGAAGGGCAGGCTTGGCTTTGCTCCCCCAGGACTGGGGGGCGGGAATGGGGGGGCCATCACCTGCCCAGTCCCTGTCCCCCCAAAACCCCATCAACTCAGATCCCTGTCCCCCCAGATCCCTGTCCCCCCAGATCCCTGTCCCCCCCAGATCCCTGTCCCCCAGATCCCTGTCCCCCCAAAAACCCATCAACTCAGACCCCTGTCCCCCCCAGATCCCTGTCCCCCCAGATCCCTGTCCCTGCCCAGATCCCTGTCCCCACCCAGGACCTCCCCGCCACACACACTTTGTCCCCCGAAATCCAGGGAACAAATAAAATCCAGAATCGCCTCTTCCCTCAGGGCCTGTAATTCCAACGACCTTTTCTTATTAATAAAAAAACCCACAAAGCGGAGAACGTTCCTGGGTCCTTGCTCTATTTTTCTTTCTTTCTTTCTTTCCGCTGATCCACGAGCCTTTTAAACCACAATCACCGCCCGGCCCTCCCCGCCCATTAAATATTTATCCCGATCGATCGATCGGGGTCAGCAATTCACAGAAAAGTCCTCCTCCGTTCCTCCCTTCCCCTCCCTCCTCCCTGGCTGCTTTCCCTGTGAAAAAAACCTGCATTTGTCACCTGTCTTAGGGGGGCAGCCACGGACCCACAACATCCTGCGTGTTTGCAAACTCCTGGACGGACCAGATGGATTCCGGCGGCCACGGCGACATCGATAACATCAGTCAGGGCTTTGCCTAGAAAAGAAAAGAAAAAAATCTTCTATTTGGCCTCCCTTCGGCCAGAAATTCCAGGATGTATGTGTGTCAGGAGAGGTAGGAGGGGAGGGGAGAGGGGGTGCCCTACGCTAGCCACCCATGCAAAAATAATTAATAATAAAATAATAATAATAATAACCATATATTTTGCAGGAAACAGTGCGATTTGCTGCCTTTGACATTTCCTGCCCCCCCCCTTTTTTGCCGCCGCCTCCCTCGCCCTGTATTTTGGAACGTATGGTCCGCCTCAAACTTGACTGAATCGCGGGACCCTCACTGTCTGTTTAATTGAAGGAAAAACATTATTTTTATTTATTTATTTTTTTGCAGGAAGCCAGGCCGTTGAGCACGGATGACAGACACCTCCAGGAAGGGTCGTGGGTTTTTTTGTGGGTTTGGGGGTTTTTTTCTGGACCCCCCACATCTCCCCCCAACTAAACCCCACCATACAGCCATCTCCCTGCCCACGGGGAGCAATTTCTCGGTCATTAAATGTCCCGAAGAATCAATCAATCAATATGGGGTGTGTTTGGATTTGATTCGCTCTTTTTGGGGGGGAGGGGCTCAGGCCTCAGTCCTAACTTCTTCCTGCCCGCGGCGCGCGCACCACCTCTCCAAATCGGCCCCCCTTTTACGCACAGGGTCCCCCCACCCCCACCCCTACCTTCGCTCTCTTTTGGGGGGCGAGGGGGTCAGGCCTCAGTCCTAACTTCTTCCTGCCCGCGGCGCGCGCACCACCTCTCCAAATCGGCCCCCCTTTTACGCACAGGGTCCCCCCACCCCCACCCCTACCTTCGCTCTCTTTTGGGGGGCGAGGGGGTCAGGCCTCAGTCCTAACTTCTTCCTGCCCGCGGAGCGCGCACCACCTCTCCAAATCGGCCCCCCTTTTACGCACAGGGTCCCCCCACCCCCCACCCCTACCCAGCGCTTTGGGGAAAGCAGCTGGATCCCGGGAGGGAAAAAACAAACGGAAGAACCATTCCTCCAGTTTCCAAATGCAAATGGAAGCGATGAAGACGAGAGGGAGAGAGAGAGAGAGAGAGAGAGAGAGAGAGAGAGAGAGAGAGCGCCAGACTTTCTCCCGCGCGGACAGCGGCCCCTGGGCGGGAAGCTGGCGTCCGCCAGGCCCTGGTTCTGGTGCTGGTTCTGGTGCTGGTGCTGACAGCGGGTCGCAGGCCTCCCGGGTGCGCACGCGGCGCGCCCAGGGAGCTGTCCCCGCGGGGCCCTGCTGGTGGGACCGGTGCCCGTGCGCGCGCGCGTGCTGCCTTCAGCCCCCGGTGCCGGCTCCAGCCCGCGTCCCCCCGGTGCCAGGCGCGTATGGAGCGTCTCTCTGGGCGCCCTCCTCGGCTCCCCGCCCAAACTGGGCAGCGGGTCGGTCCATCCCACCTCGGGGAAGCCTGATGGTTACGCTCAAGGGCTTGGCACATCCGGAAACCTCTGCGCTCTGCGCTCCAGCCGTGCCTTCGACTTCCAGGTGCCAATATCTTTAGGAAAAAATATATATATATTCCAGGGAAGGGCCGCCTGTCCGCCCTCCTCCTCCTCCTCCTCCTGGAAATTGGGGAGCCCGATTTCTGCAGAAGGCCCATGGCGACCCCCCTCCCCAAACCCCCACCTCTGGGGCTGCCCTGGAACCCCAACAGCCCTCAGAAAACAGGCCCCAGTGTACGTGCCCACAGCTCATCTGGGGGCGCGCAGGCGTCAGGGCGCTGGGGGGAGGGGGTTCCCCTAAGAATGCTTGGGGCCCAACCCCCCCTCCATCCCGGTAACCCCAGGGCCTCTGGGGACCCCCTGGAGCGGCCTCCCAGGGCGCACGGGGAGGTCACAGCTTTTCTCTGCCACCCACACACTGCGCGCACCCCTCCCCCAATTCACTGTCAAAACACAGGCCTCGCTGACCCCGTGGGTAACCCCCCAAGAAAGAGGGGGGTCATTCATCAGTCCTCGGTGGGAAGGGGGCGTGGACTGCCTCTCTCCAGGGACCCATTCATGCCCCCCCCAATGAGGTATCCAGGCTGACCACCGACGGTTGACAGTGGGGAGCGGGCAGGGGCAGGGGGTGTACCCCAAGTTCTCTAAACTCCCTGAGTCGCTTGCCAGGCTACCGCTGGGAAGCCAGAGAAAGGGAAAGATGGTTGTCTGCAGGCCGGAGGGGGGAAGAGGGGGGAGCGCAGGGGCGGGGCGGGGGCGCACAGGTTTGGGGATGTGGGGCGCAGGCTAATTGGGGAGCCGAGGCGCAGGAACCCCCCGCCCGAGAGCGGGGGTAGGGCCCCCCAGGGCGAGGGGGGAGGGAATGCTACCCGCGCCCGCCTCGGGCCTCACCATGGAGACTAAGCCTCCTGGCCCGAGGCGAAGCTTGGAGCTAGAGGGCCGCGCTCGGCCGGGCTGGACACAGGCCAGGAGGCCACCTCTGCGCGCACGCGGCACCGCCAGCCACCCCCGCCCCTCACCGCCCCGCCCCCCCCTCACCGCCCCGCCCCCCCCCCTCCAGCGCGCACTGGGCATGGGGAGGGGGCCAGGCGCGCACGCACTGGATGGGGAGGGGGGTGAGGAAGGGAGGGGGCAGGATGGGGGGCAGGACAGGGGGGAGGGGGCAGGGTGGGGGGCAGGACAGGAGGACCCTGGGTCCTGCTCTGGATGGGAACAGAAGCAGGAGTTGGCCCCTCGGCCCCCAGAGTCCGCCAGGCCGGGTCCCCGCGCGCGCTGACCTGGCCACTTTCCGGCCGCGCGCGCGCGTCCCACCCACCGGCTGGCTGCGGCTGCGAGTTCTGGGGGCCCCAGGGACACCCCAAACCTGTCATGGGCCCCTCCCAGCGGGGAAGGTAGGAGGTGAGTGGGGAGCGCAATGCACTGGACTCGGTGAGGCCAGGTGTGGACGGTGGGTGCCAGGCCTCCGAAGGCGCGAGCAGGGGAAGGAGGCCCTGGATTCACTTCATTCGTTCGTTCATTCATTCACTCACTCACCTCCTCTGGCCCCAAAGACACGCCTGGGCAGCTGACATGCGCCAACGTCTCTTGGGGATCTGGATATACCTGTGCCAGGAGCTGGGGGTGCAGCTGAGAGACACCTGTGTCAGGAATTGGGGGTGCAGCTGAGAGACACCTGTGTTAGGAGCTGGGGGTGCAGGTGAGATATACCTGTGCCAGGAACTGGGGGTGCAGGTGAGCTATACCTGTGCCAGGAGCTGGGGGTGCAGGTGAGAGACACCTGTGCTAGGAGCTGGGGGTGCAGGTGAGCTATACCTGTGCCAGGAACTGGGGGTGCAGGTGAGCTATACCTGTGCCAGGAGCTGGGGGTGCAGGTGAGAGACACCTGTGCTAGGAGCTGGGGGTGCAGGTGAGAGACACCTGTGCCAGGAGCTGGGGGTGCAGGTGAGAGACACCTGTGCCAGGAACTGGGGGTGCAGGTGAGAGACACCTGTGCCAGGAGCTGGGGGTGCAGGTGAGAGACACCTGTGCCAGGAGCTGGGGGTGCAGCTGAGAGACACCGCAGGGCCCTCTCTTGTGGTGGAAGCCAGAGGTGAGCAGACACCCTGTCTACAGACACCACAGGTGAGCACCGGTGACTCCCGCGGTACACGCTCTAGGACCCGGCATTTGGGGTTAGAACACGTGGAAATGGACACGGGTTGGGGAGCCTGGGAAAGGGAGAGAAGGATCCGGAAGCAGCGCTCAATGCCCCTTTGGGGGTGTTTTTAAGGAGTTCTCAGGAAAACACTTTGAGAATCATAGTCCTTCACCAAGGGATCCCAACTGTAATATTGCCGTACTAGCAGTCCGGTGCACGAAATTAGTGCGGGGGGGGCTCCCCTCAGCCTTGCTGGAACCCTCTCCGATCCGGGACCCCTCAGGGGATGTCTGACTGCCGGTTTAGGCCCGGGACCAGCAGTTGGACATCCCTCTCACAATCCGGGACCACTAGCTACTAACCGCTCACCTACCGGCCTGATCATCCCTAACCGCCCTCCCCTGCCGGCCTGATCGCCCCTAACCGCCCTCCCCTGCTGGCCTGATCGCCCCTAACCTCCCTGCCCTCCCGGCCTGATCGCCCCCAACTGCCCTCCCCTGCCGGCCTGATCGCCCCCGCCCTCCCCTGCCAGCCTGATTGCCCCTAACTGCCCTCCCCTGCCGGCCTGATCACCCCTAACCGCCCTCCCCTGCTGGCCTGATCGCCCCCAACTGCTCTCCCCTGCTGGCCTGATCGCCCCTAACTGCCCTCCCCTGCCGGCCTGATCGCCCCTAACTGCCCTCCCCTGCCGGCCTGATCGCCCCTAACTGCTCTCCCCTGCCAGCCTGATCGCCCCTAACTGCCCTCCCCTGCCGGCCTGATCGCCCCTAACTGCCCTCCCCTGCTGGCCTGATCGCCCCTCACTGCCCTCCCCTGCACACACTCTACACACACACTCCATGCACACACCCTCTGTGCACACAGGCCATGCACACACACAGTGTTGCACAAATGAACAGCCTCTGAGGGGTGACCAGACGCAGAGCAGACAACGTCCACCCCCTCCCTCCCCCCAACTTGAAAAGCCGCTGCCTCCGCCTTCCAGCCCCAGAACGTCCCAAACACCCCCTTCTCCGGCGAGGAGTCTATTTCTGTTTTGCCTCCGACACCCCGACACCCCGTGTGAGGAAACGCCGGAGGCAGAAGGCAGGCTGGCCAGGCACTGGGCCCGGGCGTGAGTGACAAGAGCAGAGACATGGGAATTGCTGTAATTCTCCTCCCTTCACGTCAGACGGGCGTGCGGGGGGCCGTTGAGCTTTCCCACGCGCCCCGGTGGCACCCCGAGTGACAGCGGCTGCAGAAACGGGCGGTGGGTGGGTCCCCATATACCGTCCATCCATTGTCCATGCGTTTATCTATATCCAGCTATAGGGCGTCCCAGAATTCACGCAAGATTTGAATTCTGCGTGAGCATTCACAACAAAACATAAAAGCCTGATTGGACTCCGTTGATTGAATCGGATTCTAATATCTGTGGCCCTTGGATGTCAATCAATCCCTTCGATTCGATCAGCATCACCCAGGACCCATGACGGCCCAGGAGCAGGGACCAGGAAGACCAATGGAGACCGCGGGTTTGCGTCTGTGCCAGCAGAGCCGGGGAGGCCATGGACCCGATGGGCTATTCTGTACATAAACCCTAGACTGTCTCCTTTATGAATCCATAAAAAATTTACAGTTTCTAATGATAAACCTGTGTTTTCTATCAAAATTACTTCTTGCGTGAATTTTGGGACATTCTTTTTATATATACACTATATACATATCCCATGTTCAAAGGCTGTTAAATCTCAACAAAAGAGTGTGTCTGTACTAGCAAAGCCATGGAGGCCATAGACCCGATGTGCTATTCCATTCATAAACCCTAGACTGTCTGCTTTATGAATCAATAAAAAAATTACAATTTTAATGATAAACCTGTGTTTTCTATTAAAATGACTTCTTGCGTGAATTTTGGGACACCCTATCATCTATCTATCTACTTATCTATATCTAGCTATCTATCATCTATATCTATCTATCATCTATCTATCTATCCCTCCCAGGGGTCCCCCATGTCTGTGCTGCCCACGGCTGTCTTAAGCCATCCGTCCAGCATCCCCACATTTCTGACGCCTCCTTACGTCTCAGAGGCACCACAATGGGGTCCCTCTATGAAAAAGCCGCCCCCCAAAATGGGGTGCCCACGAACCCCCCGTCCTGCGGGGTTGTCCTCTGAAGCCTCAAAAAGCGGAGATGAGCTAACGGGTTTGCTTTTTCACATAACAGCCTCCCTCCCCAGGACCCCAGGACCCCAGGCCAGATGTGGGGGGCAGGAAGTGGGGGACTTTGATCGATTCCAGTCTAAAGATCTGCCTTCGGGTTTTGGGGGGACACTGTCCCTGAGCCCCTAACTATCGAGTAGATTGCCCTTCCCAGTCCTGAATCCACAGATATTTTATTTTATTGTATTTTTAAAATATATTTTTATTAATTTCAGAGAGAGGAAGGGAGAGGGAGAGAGAGAAACATCCATGATGAGAGAGAATCACGGACCGGCTGCCTCCTGCAGGCCCCCTACTGGGCATCGAGCCCACAACCCGGGCCGGTGCCCTTGACCGGGAATCGAACCCGGGACCCTTGGGTCCGCAGGCCGGCGCTCTATCCACTGAGCCACACCGGCCAGCACTTTTTGTGGCTTTTTCATTCCCCCGTCTCACCTCCTCCCCGAGTCATTTCCACGGCACCTTTCACAGGGACGTCCCCCCTCCTCCCTCCCGTGTCGGCTCTGGGCTTATTCTGCACAGAAATGACAAAATAACGGTCCCCGAGATCCGTGCCCTTGGTCACAGGGGAGAGTGAAAATGGGCCGGGATTGTCGGGGATGGAACGGGAGAGACAAGGGGCTGATTGGGGGCGATGGCCCCTCGAGAAGCGTTTGTCCGTGGCCGTCGCTAAGGGAGTTTTCTCGGAGGAAAAATGAAGCCGCTGGATGGGTGCCCACGTGGGACCGGCATCCTGAGAGCAGACAGGCGGGTCCCTCGGGGAAAAGCCTCGTTATTGCTCAGGGCGCGGCGCCCAGAATAGTCCGTGGGCTGGTCCGTCTGCGGGAAATAACGGTCGATGGTGGGGAATCGTTTCGGGGTGACAGGAGGCGCTTCTCGGGAATCCAGGGTGTGTCGCCCCGAGAGCTCACCGGGGGGAGGAGATCCAAGAGGCGAACAAGATCCTCTCTAATAAAAGCCGAATATGCTAAGTGTCCGGTCGTCCAGTCGTCCGTGCAACCAATCAGAGTGTAGTATGCAAATGATATGCATACACTCGCTACAACGTGCACTGACCACCAGGGGGCAGTTAGGGGCGATCAGGCCGGCAGGGGAGAGCAGTTAGGGGCGATCAGGCCGGCAGGGGAGGGCAGTTAGGGGGCGATCAGGCTGGCAGGGGAGGGCAGTTAGGGGCGATCAGGCTGGCAGGGGAGGGCAGTTAGGGGCGATCAGGCCGGCAGGGGAGAGCAGTTAGGGGCGATTAGGCCGGCAGGGGAGGGCAGTTAGGGGCGATCAGGCTGGCAGGGAAGGGCAGTTAGGGGCGATCAGGCCGGCAGGGAAGGGCAGTTAGGGGCGATCAGGCCGGCAGGGGAGGGCAGTTAGGGGCGATCAGGCCGGCAGGGGAGGGCAGTTAGGGGCGATCAGGCTGGCAGGGAAGGGCAGTTAGGGGCGATCAGGCTGGCAGGGAAGGGCAGTTAGGGGCGATCAGGCCGGCAGGGGAGGGCAGTTAGGGGCGATGAGGCCGGCAGGGGAGGGTGGTTAGGGGTGATCAGGCTGGCAGGGAAGGGCAGTTAGGGGCGATCAGGCCGGCAGGAGAGGGCAGTTAGGGGCGATCAGGCCGGCAGGGGAGGGCAGTTAGGGGTGATCAGACCGGCAGGGGAGGGCAGTTAGGGGCGATCAGGCCGGCAGGGGAGGGCAGTTAGGGGCGATCAGGCCGCCAGGGGAGGGCAGTTAGGGGCAACCAGGCCAGAGGGGAGGGCAGTTAGGGGCGATCAGGCAGGCAGGGGGGAGCAGTTAGGGGCGATCAGGCCGCCAGGGGAGGGCAGTTAGGGGCGATCAGGCCAGCAGGCAGGTGAGCAGTTAGGAGCCAGTGGGCCGGATTGCTAGAGGGATCCCAGATTGGAGAGGTGCAGGCTGGGTTGAGGGACACCCTTCCCCCCCCTCCTGTGCACAAATTTCATGCACTGAGC